>JAOXOE010089676.1:0-26107 GCA_028565055.1 Phoeniculus purpureus
CAGACAACTGCTCTACGACGCGGCTCTTCCGCAGACAACTGCTCTACGACGCGGCTCTTCCGCAGACAACTGCTCTACGACGCGGCTCTTCCGCAGACAACTGCTCTACGACGCGGCTCTTCCGCAGACAACTGCTCTATGACGCGGCTCTTCCATAGACAACTGTTCTATAACGCGGGTGGCTCAAAAACTTTCCCCACGAAGGACACTGATGGGAAGGTGATCACAGCATCTCCCAATGCCTGGGATGCTGCATGACTGGAAAAGCCACAGGCTGCGGTGACATGGTCCCCCAGTATCATGGAGCTGTACCTCCCTGGCACTCCAACTCAAAAATACTAAGGAAAAGCACCTCAGTGATCACTCGGGCGATCATTGTGCTTCCTGCAACACTTCCCACACTACCTTTTGAGCAAAAGGGGTGAGTTTTCCCCTAAAATGGTAGCTGGTGTAGCCAGGCTGCTGTTGCTAATAGGCCTGGCCCATGACTGATGGTGTTAGGGGTGCGTGTTGTGGAACAGCTCATGACTAATCGAATGCGTGACATGGGGATTTTCCATATGTCAGAGTTTCCATCCCCAACTCCCCACACCACCGAAGCTCAAGAATCTAATGAACCGTCAAGACAAGGAGAGGAGCCAACTCTTGCCAACTTGCCCCAGCATGTTCAGATGGGACCCCGCTGCACCTGGCTCTGCTGCCCCAGGGCAAGGGTGTGACGTCTCAGCAGGGTGTGGAACACCTTGTGTCATGGGGGGGCCAGTGACCGCTGCTCCTCTTTTACTGGTGTGCCCATGGCCTCACCTCAAGCTGGGGGGAAGTCAGTGGGGCAACACACCACAGTGGCAACGCGATCCAAGTCCTCCTAGAGCTGCGCAGCATCCCCAGGGCAGCATCACAAGCCTCGATGAGCTGCCTCGTCTCTGCCAGGAGGGTTCTGGCAGTGGCACCATGCTGGGGTGCCCCAAGCATGTGCAGACACGATGGCCAGCTGGAAGAAATCCTGTTTCTCTCTTCTGCTAGGATTAGGCAGCTCAGGATAGTGGAGCGGAGCAAAGCAGCAATCCCGCCAGACCTCCCCATGTGCAGGGCTGTTGCCACCAGCCCTCATTAAGGCAATGATCTTCGTTTCACTGCACATTGCCATGCTGGCAGCTCCCAGGGATGGAGCCAGGGCTGGGGCATCCCCACAAGCTACAGCAACTGCACCCCCAGGCTGGGCTGCTGGACCCAACCCTGTAGTACGATTTCCAGAACAGGGGCTCAAAGAGTGGTCCACTGGCACCAGTGCACACTGAACCAGTATGCCCAGCTGTGCCACCCACCAAGGCAGTGACAAAGAATGTACCAGCCAGTGAAACATTTTGGAGCAGTATTTCCCCAAAATGAAGCTGCAGCAGCTAGCAAGGCAGGAGAAAACCCTCGTTTTAGCCTCCTCTAGGCTAAAGACTCCCACCAAGCACTTCACACACTGCAGGGGATGCTGCCAGAAGCTCATCGTGACCCTTGGACATCCTTAAAAGCAAAACTGGACCCTCAGTCTGGTTCTAATTTCCTCCTGGACAGGCTGGCTAGATCTTCCCACCACTGTTCAGCATCCTCTAGAAAAGGGATTGAGTCTGCCCTGGTGAAGTTTGGATTGGTTGTCTCCCAGAAAAAAAAATGGAAAGAGGGGGGGAAAAAAGGAGAGGTTGGTGGTGAAAGGGGAGAGAAAAGAGGAAAAAACATGAAAAAGGAGGGGAAGAGAGAACAAAATGGAGGGAAGGGGAAGAAAGACAAGAGGGCAAAAGAGGGAAGGTGAGGAAGTGCAGAAAAGGGGTAAGAAGAGAGGGAGTGGGGAAAAGAGAGGTAATGATGAAAAAGACGAAAAGAGGGGGCAAAAGAGGAGGGGTGGGGTGGAAAAAAGCAGGGGGAAAGGGAAAGATAAAGGGAAGATAAAAAGGAAACCCTCCTGTCAGGCAGGTTTCAGGCTGTGGCAGTCCACTGCTGGTTAAAGAATAACGATGATTCTCTTTGGGGGCCGAAGAGGGGCCAAGCAGAGGGTACACAGTGACCTTGCTATGTGTGTCCCCATGCCACGGGAGCAGCCTGCGGTGGTGGCTGGGCATGGCAAACCTGGCCATGAACCCACTAGGCTTTGCGGTGTGTGCTGTGTCCTCAGTTTGTGTTCTGCGGTCCTCGCCCTAGGCCAGCAAAACCCCCTCCACGAGCACATGCTGGACCACCAGCAAGAGCTGGGCAGGAGGACAGGCAGAAGAATGGACAAATGGACAGCAGAGGGAGCCTCAGGCCGAGCAGAGCTCAGAAGCACTCTCAGAAGATCCATTTTCCTACACCCCATCCGGGCTAAAATTCATCCCGCTTCCACTGGGAATCTCTCTTGCAAGCCAGGGAAGGGGTCACCAGGGTCTGGGCACGGACCCGCAGTGGGTTTTGCAGGGTGCAAGGATGGGGTTGTCACTCACATCTCAGGACAGGTCTCCACAAACTGGTGGGGGGACTGACCCCATGTCTGAGATATCCTGAATGAGAAGCCTCGAGCCCAGGAAGACCAAGCAAGTACAGGTTAGACGGGGCTTTAATGCCAACAGCAGATCCCACACCAAGAGACTGAGACACAGAGGGAAAGACTCCTCAAGGCATCCCGTGCTCAGCCACACCTCCCTGGAGCCCAGGTAGGATGGGGCTCATAGCATCCCCATGGCAAGCTCCCGCAGAGCCACTCTTAACAACTTTAATTAACAAATCTGCTCATTTCCAGGGTATCCAAATCCATCTGCTGTTTGCCGAGCCCAGCCTGGACTTCCCACAGCCTCCAGGCAAGATGACTACAAATCACCTCTTAACTTTTGGCCACCACAAAAAAAGGTCCCAGGTCCTTCCAGGGCAGCCATGCTGACCCGCCGCTACCCCACATACAGCACTGGCATGTGCTCCATGAAATAGCCCCCTGGGATGGATCAGCAGGAAGCAGGTCTGAGGTGAGCCCTGGGGACACAGACACCCAAAAGCTTGGCACGTTACCACCAGCAAGAGCTGCACTGCCCTATCACAGAACGATTCGGCTGGAAGGGACGTAAGGACCACAGCCATGGCCAGGGACACTTTTCACTGGAGCAGTTTGCTCCAGGCCCATCCAGCGTGACCAAGAACACTATCAGGGATGGGACTTTTTCTGGACAACCTCTTCCAGTGCCTCAGCGCTCTCACAGCGAGGAATTTTTCCCTAAGATGTAATCTAAATCTACCCTTCCAGGCTGAAAGTGCAACCCCTCACCTAAGAGCACCCTTTCTTTGCCCCCTTCTCTCAGCTCAGGCAGCTCTTTGTCAAGGACCGATTTGTATTTTGAAGCCTACTGCATGGAAAATTCCCAACTGCACCACCACTGAAAACTGTTTAGATACTGCAGCCGAGTTTACACAGATCTGCCGTCACCGGACGCTAGAACAGGCGCCCCGGGTAAACCGGGCTGGAAAGGACTTCTGGAGGGAGGTCTGGAGTTCAGCCTCTTCCTCAAAGCAAGGTCACTTCTGAGCTCAACCCAGCCAGCTCGGGGCTTTATCCAGCTGAGTCTTAAGGAATGGAGACTACTTTACAGGTCTTGACTGCTCTTATGGGGAAAGGGAAAGAGAGAGGGAGAGATGAAGGCAGGAAGGAAGAGGGGAGGGAGGGAAGGAAGGGGGAAGGCAGAAAGGAAGGGAGGAAAGGAGGGAGGGAGCACTCTTGCACTGAGCTGGAAAACTCAGAACCTGTCAGCAGCAGATGGTGTCTATAAATCGTATCGATGTTTGGGATTTTAATCCTGTTCTTCATCTAAAAGTCCAAACAACAGTTAAAAGGCCCTCACCGAGACACCGGCCGAGGATATTGCCACATCCTCAGCTGTTGACCTCCCACGTGGAGATAGCCCAATGGAGAAATGATGGGACCCAACCTATGGGTAGGTGCTCAGCCATGGAGATGGGGACAAGGATGCACGAGGCTGATCTGGCCCAAGTGTCTGCATCCATCGCTGCCCCAGAAATGAAGCAGGTGCCAGTTTGATGGGACCTGCCTTTGGGCCAGCGTTTTCCCTGCCTCTGTCTGTGCAACACTGTGGAGCTCCCAGGATTGCAGCCTCAGCGTTCCTAAACATTTACTCATGGAGAGACAGAAACACCCTCCCAGCAAATTCCTCGATAAGATAAACCCTGTAAATGTCACAACTGTCTCAGGGAGCCATCAAACAGCCCTGGAGGGGAAGAAGGGTGGCCATGCCCAAACCCTTACCGTTACCTATATCTTCCTCCCACTCCTGAACTGATCAGAGACAGAGGCTCTCGCTGCACTGGGATGTCCATCTCAGTCATCTAAGGAGGGTTTTTGTGAGCCCTCATGGGAAATGATGTCAGCAGCAACAGCAGCAGACAAGGCGAGCAAAGAACAAAGCAAACAGCCTTTCTTCCAAGAGTGGCTAAAAATACCGCGAGGGGTCAAGACCCTGGGGAATCAAGGGCCAAGTCTCACTGAAAGCATCTTGAGCTTGCCTTGTAACCCTCCAATGAAGACCAGGAGTCCCAAGCTGAAGAACGCCCAGGCATGATATGCTGGAGTTCCCCCTTCTCCCCCCAAAATACGGGGAGGAGGACAAGGCAGCTAAAGGAAGGAATTTGGGTTGGTGCGACTTTGGCCACTCTGCAAGGTGTCCTGGCCCCCCAGGAGATGGGAGTGTGGAGAGGGGCCATCAGCCTCCAGGCACAGCCAAACACAAGGAATGTCTTTAAAAGTACAAGGAGATCTTTAAAATGCAAGGTGAGCATGGTGTGACCTGTAACCTCTAGCCCCATCACCCCTCCATCCAAGGGGAGTGTCCCCACTCCGCCTTGGCCCTGCCTCCTCAGGGGCCATGGGCTCTGCTTCCCATCACTTGCATCAAACCAACAGCCTGGAGATAAGGTGAGGGGAGGTGAGAGAAGGAATGCAACCCCCTCACTCACCCTCCACTGCATTAATAAATCAACTTTCAGATTAATTGCTCCTCGGAGGGGGAAGGCTCATCCCCCCTCTCACCCCCCACCAAGATCTTTGGCTCAGCCTGGGAACAACAATCCTGGGAAGCCCTGAATTTCAATTGCGTTCCTGGAATTCCTGCCCCAGCATGAAGCCGAAGGGGGGCTCTGGCAGCATAAGTGACCACCATCTGGGCACAGGGGGCTAACCCGAAGAGGGTGTCAGTTCCCACCTCTGTGCCCCTCTGTTCCCATCTCCCTCCCTCTGTGGAACATCCCTATTCCAGTATCATGTGGCAGAGAAGCCAACGAAGCCCAAAACAGCAGGACATGACTCCCACAAGCATATTCCCAGTCTGGGCACCAAGAGGGACTGGGAACAGGCCCGTAGAACATCCTGCGCTCCCCTCAACTGCATTTGCATGCTGCACCGTGTCAGGACATTAAAGCCAACAATGTCAAGGAGCGCTACCAAAGGGTCACCCAGTACCAGCTTTGAAGGCTGCACGGGATAGGAGCTGGGAGTTGTCATTTGCCAGCTGTTTTTAGGACTTCAGCACAGAGGAAAACGCCGCTACAGCTAAAAAATCCCAACCAAATTCACCATACACAACACAGCAGAGATGCCAAATGAAGCAGTACCTGAAGCTGCGATAGAGCGGTACAGCATCCGTTCCGAGGTGCAGCATCCATCCTGCCTCTTCTGCAAGCCACAAGTGCCAGCTTCTAGCTGCTCTGACACAAGAGGCAACAGCCACAGCAGTGGATGCTTTAGGGAGCCTCTCCGTGACTATACACAAGGATGAACTTGCCCAGCAGTTCACTCACCTCATCCTCAGCACTGCTTGCAGCAAAATCCAAGCTGACGTGGCTGCTGCGGAGCCAGGTGGTGGGGAGCGTTATTTTGCCAGGGAATGGGAAAGGCCAATAGGGATACAGTAGGGGACTTTTGGGTTTCAGCTTCGGCTGTAACCTCCTGCTTGTCCAACCAGCCTTGGACTCAGCGCCAGCTCCCTGTGGGGCAGGGGACTTTGTTTAACTTGGAGCCTCTCGAAGCCCCTGGCTGCGCTGGTAATAAGACTCCTTGTCCGCTCTGTGGTCCTTCCACCTCTCTGCACTCCTCAGACAATAGTTTGCCTGTGTTGCTGACTTTGGCATCGTTCCCCTGGTCTTTCTAAAGTTTCCTCTGCACCAGGCAGCCGAGCTCAGCCATCTGCTCTGGTGTCCCATCCCATCCTGTCCCATCCCAGGGTTGTCTGCTCAGCACTGCACTTCACACCAGACCTCCACAGGGCTTTTACTCCCCTCAAGGTAGGGACATGAGGGGGTGAGAGCACCAGCAGACCCTCTGAGGGTGGACGCTGGGATCAAAGCTATTTCATATCTTCATTAGCAGCCTGGATGAGGGGCTGCTTAAACAAGGAAAGTGTTGTCCAGCCCTTGAACCTTCCTGGCTGCAAAAACAAATCAGCTAAACGCCTTGAAATTAAGCTGAACATGACAACTTGATGATGCGAGCCAAGGCTGAAATCCCAGCTCCTTACCAGGATGACAGTCTGTGTCTCCGCTGGCACAGGAAGTATTTCAGCAGCAAAATTCAGATCTTTTGAGAAAGTCCAAGCACCACCAGAGATGGACATTCAGGGGATTAAGGGGGTCAAAGGAGTCATACAGGTTGATGTTGCCAGTGGCTACTTTACTGCTCCACACAAGTGGGGAGAAGGTATTTTAGTTTCGTTTAGCACTTTGGATGAAGCCAGAAAACACACCTTCCCTCTCAATGAACACCTGAAATTGCCAGGTGATAGATCTTGTTCTCAGCACAAGCAGGAGGTAGGGACCAAAAGTCATCAGTGGACCAATTATTCCTTTTTCTGACAAATCATTTGGTTTAAAGCAGAACACAACATCAATAAACACCATCTGTAACACAACCATTGGGTTGAAGGTTGGACTTGGTGATCTTGGAGGTCTCTTCCAACCTTAATGATTCCATGACAGGTGTCATGAACAAGGATTGGGTGCAAATTTGGTTAATATGCAGACAGGGATTCAGGAGCAAGTTTGCTCCCTCCTGAGCACAAGGATGATGATACGGCTGAGCACTGTCCCTCTGGCATCAGCATCCCAGAGCCATGCGCATGGTGCCACTGGCTGAGGATGACCACACGGCACAGTGCCACAGAGATGCATTCAGCGAGCTCTTTTCTGGGACAATAAGAGTTAAAAAAAAAACCCCAACCACACAAAAAACCCAGCAGGCATGCCTGAAGAGGAGGATTAGAGAGAATAGGGCCATTTCTCAGCACAGACTATGGCAACATAAATAGAAGAGTAACATTGCCATCAAGACGGGGCCCTTTCCCTTTGCTCCTGCCCTACAATGCCCCTATTGTTTTGCTGACAACTGGTAATTATCCCAAGCCCCGCACACTGGTATTCCCACTCTTTAAACGGGAAGGATTGTGCTGCCGCCCGACCCTCTGACACCAGCAAAAATTCACATACCATAGGGTTCAAAGGGGGGGCGGACTGGAAAGGCTGGGTGAGCTGTATGCTGTACGTCATTCAGGAACCTCCTTTAAGTGATCCCTACAAGAAGCAGCTCTTTGGGGCGGTTTTGCTTTTGATGGCCATGTTTGGGCTTCCAAAGAGAAGGGAGCCTTTCCCCCCCATTCCCAGTGAGCAGCACCCATTGCCACCCCAAATAATAAATCTTCACCTCCCAAATACTCGAGACTTAAGAGGAAACCTGAAAAAGGATGAGCAGGCAGCTGCAGCCCCACAACCGACTCCAAGGGGGTTGTAATGGGGATAAGTCAGATCCACCAGTTCTTATTTATGGGATGGAGGAACTGTGGTCCCAACCTCCTCAGCCTACCACAAGTCCATCCCAGTGCCAGCATCAGTTCAGATAAGGTGATAAAAAACACTGCAAATTCGCTTCAAGATTGATTAAAACACTCCCATGGCTACGACACATAAATTATTTCATTTTGGCAGGCTGAGCCACAAAAATGAGAAAAAGGGCAAAAAATGGGGTTTTTTTCTGCCACGGGCTGCAGGCAGCCCAGCCAAGGACAGAGCGAGGCAGAGGACACGCGCAGCCGCCAAAGGACCTGGCTCCGAGCACCACAAACAGCTGCCCTGGGATTTCCTTTTCTTAAATAATATTTTTCCTACTTCTGAGCTTTAATTACTTCATCAGAGAAGTTTCTTCCTAATGGGAAAGACTGAACCCACTTTACCCTGCAGCAAGGCCAATTCCACAAATGCTAGCAGTGACCTGTAGAGATAACAAAAGCCCCATAAATCAGCAGAGCAACATCTTTCCTTCCTTGCGATGTCACTGGCCCGTTGCACTGGGGTGGGTTTTTATTTGGTGTGGTTTTAAGCAGCCAAGAGAAAAGAAACCGCTCTGAAAACCCCACTTAACCTGTCCCAGCTGCAGGGAAAAAAAAACCCACCCAAACGCAAGGACTCGAGGCGAGCTGCAGCCTGTTCCTGCAGTGCTCAGATGGGCTCTGTGGGGAATGAACCCCCCTTCTCCCAATCCTGGAGCTCTGCCAGCCCCTCACCTAATTAAAGCATGTGGCTGCTTGTGGGGCGGAAAGCCGGCAGCTGGAGAGTGGAGGCCCTGGAGCCTCCATGGCTAAGCCCTGCTGCTGGACCAGCACCTCGCTTGTAAAGATGCTGAAGGTGCTCCCAGGGTTGTGTCGGTACCCAAGAGACCCATAGCTTGCTTGGCTGGAGTGATGGAATGGCTGCAAGGCAAAGATTAAACCGAGAGCTTCCTCTTTAAACAGCTTCTGTGATTCTATAAAGCCTGTGTTGTAGGTGCTCAGAACTTCTAGAAAACAATATGGATATGACCTGGTCTGGCTGATCCTGCTGTGGCAGGGGGATTGGACCAGATGATCTTTCGAGGTCCCTTCCAATCCCTAATGATTGTATGATTCTATTCTATGCTTGTGGTGGGATAAGGTTGTGTTGTTCCTGCTTCTGGGGGATTTTGGAGCACAGTGGGATGGGGGAACAGCCACATGGCTCATGGGGAAATGCTCGCTGAGCTTTCAGCAAGGAAGAGCACAGAAGCAAGCCCGGAAGGGGCCACAGGGAAAGCAGAGGAAGGACTTAAAAAGATTAAAACAGGACAATGTTATCAGCTGGCAGCTGCCCCATGGCCCCAGGCCACATCCCCAGCAGGCACCAGCTGCCAGCTCTGGCTGCCTGGCAACCCCCAGCCTCCTGTGGTACCAGCCGCTGGCTCCTCAGGTGCTGAATACTGGCAGCTGCTGTCCCCTGAACCCAGGCAACACTTGGAAGCAAACCAAGGTCATCAAGACATTGAACCGCAACAGTGTGATGGAAAGGCTAAAGGGCAAAAGGAAAGAAATGGGAAAGGTTTCTACTCCCTGCCCAAGCAAACTAGTTTTTTAATGGTGTTTGCACAACAGTGGATCCCTGAGGCCACAGGGATGCTGAGAAAGTAACAGCAACCTCCACACAGCAACTGCTCACACAGCTGGACCACTGGGGGTGTGCAAGATACCTGAATGCTGGGATCCAGGGGATGTACTGGGAGACCCATCTCCACCGTAAAAGAGCGATTTACAGCAACATGGGATGTCCCAAGGTCTGCCACAGTGGAGATGGTGCAACCAGGTAGGCTGTACCTGGCCATGGAGCATCACACCTCAGTGAGCTCCACAAGCTACACCTGCTGTTGGTCTGGATGCTGGTGAGGTCACACCTTGAATCCTGGGTTCAGCTTGGGGCCCCTCACTCGAAACAGGACAGTCAGGGGCTGGAATGAGTCCAGAGAAGGGCAATGAAGCTGGAGAAGGGTCTGGAGTACAAGTGCTCTGAGGAGCAGCTGAGGGAACTAGGGGGGTTTAGCCTCAAAGGAGGCTCAGGGGAGACCTTGCTCTCTAAAACTCCCTGAAAGGAGGTTGGAGTGAGATGGTGGTCAGTTTCTTCTCACAAGGAACAAGCAACAAGATGAGAGGACGTGGCCTCAAGTTGCACCAAGGTAGATTTATGAGAAAAAGTTTCTTCCCCAAAAGGGTTGTCAAGCCCTGACCCAGGCTGCTCAGGGTAATGGTGGAGTCTTTATCCCTGGAGGGATTTAAAAGCCTTGGAGATGTGGTGCTGAGGGACATGGGTTAATGGCAGACTTTCCAGCGTGGCGTCCAACAGTTCATCAAACAATCTTAAAGGTCTTTTCCAACATAGCTGATTCTATGATTCTTTGCTTTGTCACCAACCCATGCACCCCTGGATGGATGCAGGGCAGCCAAAACATCTGCAAGACTGTCTTATATATCACCTGTCTACCGCGTCCACTGCTGGACCAAAGCTGATCACTGTGTTCTGCCAGCAGAGCTGCAGGCAGGTGCAGGGAATGGGGCTGGGGTGGCTCCCAGAGCCCAACCCACGTCTCCCCACTGCCTGGCCACGCGGCACAGCACTCATCCAGACCACCAGACCAGGATGGAGCAGGACCCACCCAACACCCCTTTACGCCGCTGCATTAATCCTGTTGCTAGGACACCTGCGGGGCAAGAAATACAACACTTGACGGATTAGCGTCTAGACTGGCTGACCTTTCCCTCTGCTCAAGAGGTGGAACTGGGGCAGAAATCGGGCACTGTTGGCTAAGAGGAAGGTTTTTGTAAGGTGATGGGTTGTTTTTTCACTTGCAGATGGGAGCCAGGGAGGCAGGGACATTGCTGGCACTGAAAGAACCATTGCACTACCTGCTGCCAGAGAAGGATGTGCAGGAGACAGACCTAGGTCTTGCAACCTCTTGCCAAGCCCAGGCTTTGCCCAGCAACCCAGCTGACAAAAGAGTCTTTCATGAGAGGGGAGGATGTCAACTCTGCAATTAGCAGGGGAAAAGAAAAAAAGAGCCAAAAGAAGATTATTACCTCCAGCAGTTGCCTTTGGGGGCCCCTCTCAAACAGTTTCATTAACTCTTTCAGCTGAGTCCAAATAGGAGAAGGTGGGGAAGAAGCCACCACCAACAGTAGCAGCCAATGGCCATCTGAGCCTCACAGGATGCCACAAGAAGACACATCCCCTTGGGTGCTCTTGGGGCAGCCTGGCAGCGAGCAATAACTCTGCTCCAGAGCTCCCATGCTGGTTCGGACACAGTGCAAACCAGAACCACCACCAGCTTGCATGCCAAGCCAAAGGAGACCACTACAGCTACCATAGTCTCCCATTCAGCCCCAGGGAGTCCCTGTGAGATCAAATGCTGACCTTGGAAGGGTTCCCCTCATGGGAAGAGCTTAGAAACCTCCCTCTGGGTATCTGTCCTGAAGCTAACACCAACACCCTCAACTTTCCCTTCTGTGACCCACCTCAAGGAAATCTGAGTCAACTCAGAGGAGAGCAGTTTGCCCAAATGGTGCAGCTAATTCACTACCCCCGGGGCATCACCCTGTGAAAGCTGTCCTTTCAAAAAGCCATCTGGAGAACAAATCCCAGACCTCCAGTGGCTTTGTCAGGCAGAAAGTCAGCCTGAATGTGGTCACAGGATGTGGACATGCAGGGATGGCTCACCCATCTGACATGAGCAGCCCTGTGATTGCCACTTTCCAGGCTTACTGCAGGGCTGTAGCACTTGCTCCTCAGGAACCAGCACCAGGTTCCTCATGATCCAAGGATGCCTTTGGGTGCTGAATGCTACATTCATCCCAGTGCAGAGCCTTAAGAGCAAGCTCCAGGTGAACAGGTCCCCTGCAGCTGTAGAAATAACAACCAGTTCATCAAGTCCCAAATTAAAAGCCAAAAACCAACATGTATTGCTGCCACACACCTTCCTCCATCCCCAAAGTCAGGGATTCTCTCCCACTCCTTGATATTCAAGGGGATTTAGTATGAGCCAGGTAGCCAGGGGGTGGGGAGCGTGGCTGCAGGACAGGGGAACCAGTAAGCACTCCATCAATGGCACAGAAGAGATGAAGTGATGGGGTAAAGCACTGCCAAGCACCAACCCCCTAACCCTTCACCACAGAAGATGCTGCCTATGAGCTGTGTATGGATTGATGCCCAGGATTCTCTTGGAACGAGTCCATCTCCCTCTCCGAGGCTGCAGGGACCTGAGCCATTGGGTTCGTGCCTGAGCCGGATCAGGCATCTCCAGCAGGCTCCTGGAAGGGCAGTGCTGTGCTGGGCACTCCGAGGAGGGGAAACCCCACTCATGACGCAGTGGGAAATAACCTCCTTACAAACCATGGAGCCTCCTGGCTCGGAAAGTGCCCATCTCCTCCCAAGAGGAAAGACCTGGTGCTAGTAGCAGAGCCTGAATTCATCTAGTGACTATTAATCACAAGCATGTGCTAACAAATGCTGGAATGAAGGCTTTTGGTTCTGGCTCCTGTTTCAGAACCTGGCTGGGAGGATGCTGGCACCATTGAGAGGCTAACACAAGGTGTACTGGGGCTCTGCATCACCCACAGGTCCTGGGTCTGGGTAAGCCTTTCTCCTTGCTGCAGCACAGCACCCTGCCCCAAGGACAGTGACTATGGGCACCTCATCCACCGGAATATTGCTGAGAGTGAGGCAGTGGTCCTAGGGAGTTTCCTCAGGAAGGAAAGGAGACACGATGAGGTTTGATAAGGAACCTTGGAAGTGACTGCCACCCACAGACCAGGTTGGCCACATGAGTGTCCAACATCAAGGCTGAGCTCAGGATCTCCATCTATACTCAGCATGGGCTGAGGTTTCTCCAAGACGACGGTCACAGCTACTCTTCAGAGCATTTTGGGGCCAAAGAGAAAGGACCAAGCTAAAAAGGAGCCTTCCCACCTTAGGGAGCTGGTTTACAGCAAGGCAAGACACCACCTTCACCCTAACATACTGGTGGGTGCCTTGCATCACCCCTCCAACCAAGACCACTGGTGCTTAAGAGAAGAGTCCATGTCACCCCTTCCCTGGGGACACTGCTGATCCCACTGCTGGCAAACACAGCAGAATATGCAACACCCCAGCACCACCCATCTCACCAGAGACACAGGTCCCACCTCAGCAATGGGAGGGGAAAACTCTGGCTTTCAACAACCCCTTGCCTTCCCCCACCCTGCACTACCACCCGTTTAATAAGTTACAGTCTATTGTGATCCAGAGCAAACACAGAGCCCCTGACCTGGCAGCACCAGATTCAGGGGTGGCCTGTGACCCACCAGCAGAAGCAACGGCCAAAGCCTCATGCACCTTTCCTACATGGAACTCCACGTCCTGCCTCCCCTGAAGCCACACTCCAGCGCAGCACTGCCTTGGCTGGGAACGCTGCTGGAATGGAGGTAATGCAGATCACCATCCATGGGTGCAGCCAGTGAGCACCATCAGCTTATCTGGGGTTATCAAAAAGGTGCCATTTATCCACAAGTCAACACTCTCCAGCTCTATTAAGTTATAGACTAACGGAGAGGGTGGAAAAGACTAAATGTGTTTGGTCACAGTGTTTACTGGAGGGAAGGCGGGTGGCTCATTTGTGAATTATAAAATTAGAGAGACAGCTTCAAGGGCTGTTGGAATTATTATTATGCCAGTGGTGACAGTGCAAAGAGCATGGGGAGGGTGATGCTGGGCTAGCAAGCTGCAGATTCCAAGTGACCTGGCTTCTACTCCCACCCCAAGCTGTTTAAGCAGCCTCCCACAACCTGAGGTCAGGGCCAGAGGAACAGCCAGATCTTCCAGTCCCCAGGGAGGAGGAAACCAGCAGATTGAGCTTGGGAATAAAATAAAAATACAATAAAATACGCTAATGACCAATTTCCATTTTAGAAAAGGGTTGGGAGGCGATGCCAAAGAAAGCAATAAAGATTCCACAAAGGCAACCTTTTCAACTGAAAACCAGCAGACACGGGATGTTCCAGACCAGATGTTGCTTGCTGAGAAAGCCCCCGGTGCTGGGGATGCTCCTGCCAAACGGTGCTGCTGGTCAGAGCCAAGAACACAGCAAGTCTCTGGAGTCTTGTCCCTGGAGCAGCCCATCCAGCTCTCCACCAGCCCCTGGCGTTTGCTTGGAGGCAAAAGCCACCTCACCTTCAGCCTGCAGGAACCATGCCATCACCCCCAAAAGGTTTATTAACTGTGCTCATGCCTCAAGGATGTTGAGGTTTCTTGGCCTGTGGTTCGCTTTCACACACTGGCAGGGAAGGAAATTGAGATGAGAAATGGAAAACGCTCTAAATGACACGAGATATGCAATTCCACAGACAGAGCTGGCAAAGGTGGCACCCGGCTCCATCGAGGCACCCACCCTACAGGCAACCCTGCTCCCGGGGACTGGGAGGGATGTGGGACAGCAGGCTCCAATACTGCAGCAAAGGCTTCTCATTCAGTAACAGAGCTGAGCTCTCCAATAACAGGAGATGGCCTTGCAAGTGTCTATGCAATGCTGCATTAGCCCAAAGCTGGACAAACAGCACTCAGAGCACATCAGCCACATGTTTCTCAGGTTCTGCTGGTTCCCCACACTGTCCTGTGGTACTGACCCGGGTGATCCTGCCTTGGCAGGGGGCCTGGACTAGATGATCTCTAGAGGTCCCTTAACATTCTATGATTCTATGATCAGTTCCCATTCAACATGACCCATTTTTGCCCTTAAGCCCGCTGTAGCACACCCCACACCTCTGCTCTCACATTTCTCCCAGTGGCTCCAAACCCCCATGAAGACAACACCAGAAGCCTCCATTCGCTGTACAAATGTCCAAACCATTTTCTAATCTTATTCAACTTCTCGCTTCAATTTCACCTTCGGCAACAAACTCTCTAGGCTAATCAAGTCCCATCCTAAAACCAAAAAACCTACACGTGCTGCTGCCACACATCTTCCACCATCCACAAAGTCAAGGTCTTTCTCCCTCTCTCTGATACTCAGGGGAATTTGGTGCCAGCCAACACCACCGCAGGCTTCTTCACCACCATCTCATAACCATCGTGTGATCCCAGCAGCACTGCTGCTCCACACATATATTGATCCCTTCGGCCTGGGAGCATGGTTGGAGGACAGGAAAGCTGGCAAGAGCACCCCACAGATGCCAGAGGAGAGATGGAGTGAGGTGGAGCTCAGCGCTAGTCCCCATATCTAAAAGATGCTGCCTCCAGGCTGCAACCACAAGCCAGAGAGCTACACAGGATGCCCTTGGAAATGATTCATCTCCAGTGCTTTCTTAAATGCCTTCAGATATGCTAGAAGATCATTAAAATGTTTTATTAATCCCATACCTCTGGCCTGCTGATATACATCTGATCCTCAGTCCCAGATATCGCCTTCAGCACTTTGAACTCTACTGAAACGCCAGAATTAATTCTTTTCCTGGTAAAATACCAGAGTTTGGAAAAGAACACAGCACACTTCCTGGGATTGTTATTTCAGGGCTTAGAGCATCATCCTCAGCAGTGGCCACTCACTAGAGTGGTGCAAGAAAGCAACCAGCACTGCACAGGTTGGTCAACAGCAGGAGCAGCAAGGTGTAGGCAAACCTGCACTGGCAAAGCTGCATGGCAGTCTCTGTCAGCCCCATGTGACGAGCTCATATAGCCCCATCCCTCCTCCAGTTCCTTCTCTTAACGAATCCTCCCAGAGATGCTGACCTCTGCAAAGAAACTCCAAGCTCAGAGCATCTCTCAGGGAAGGAAAGCATTACCTGAAATAGCATGGGAAGGCTGTGGATAGAGGATCTTCTCCCTCTGCTCTCCAGACACAGGCAAGCACCCCCTCCTTGAACTCACCTCCCTGGTACATCTCTCCTGGATGAAAGGGCTCTGTGTGGACCCTACTGAACCGGAGAGGAGAAACAAGAGGACTCCACTGTACGAAGGATTCAGTGTTGAGCTGCACACCAGAATGGACCATGGGACTTCTCATGTGGCTGGGCAATGGGAACCCAAGACCCCCATCCTCTAAGCAATGTTCAGAAGGAAGAGGGGATGTCTATGGTGGAGTAACCTAAATCAAGACCACATATTGGAGTGAAAGCAGGTAGAAAGGATGACCAGCAAATCAAGAGAAGTGATTCTGTCCCTTTACTCCACATTCCTGAGACTCTACCTGGGGTCCTCTGTCCAGCTCCATGGTCACCAACACACGGACCTATTGGAGCAGGTCCACAGAAGTCCACAGAAAGAGTCAGAATGATAGAACACCTCTCATATGAAGAAAGGCTGAGTGGGTTGGGGTGGTCCAGCCTGGAGAAGAGAAGGCTGTGGGGACACCCTACTGTGACTTTTCAATCCTTATAGGAGATTTAGAAGAAAGAGAGCTTCTGCTAGGGCCTATAGTGACAGGACAAGGGACAACAGTTTTAAACAAAACTGGTGGGTTGTGGATTCCCCATTCCTGGAAGTGTTCAAGGCCAGGTTGGATGGGGCTCTGAGCAACTTGGTCAAGTGAAAGGTGTCCCTGCCCAAGATAGTGGGGTTGGACTACATCTTCAAAGGTCCCTTCCAACCCAAACTATTCTGTTATTCTACAATAAAGGAATATCTGGTATATTATTAAGACTGCAGGCACATGAGGGTGAGATACCTTGGGCTTGGATAGAAGACTGTGTCCCACAAGCCTGGGGGCTTCCTCCAAGAGCCACTGTGACAAGCCCCAGATGTGCTGGAGGATACAATGGTGGCATCCCATGGCACAAGCCAAGTTGAGAACAGCTATCTCTCACTATCCTGACGGACTGAGGACAGACTTCAGCTTCACTAGACAATCCCAGAGATAGTCCAGTAGGCTGTTTTGCCAACAGTGGTGGCCATGTGGCCTGTGCATCCACATCCTCAGCACTATCTAGAGGCTCCATGCTCATGGGCAGATGTAGCTCCAGATCAGCACCTTCCATGCTCACTCCCTGCTCCACATACTCCTGCCTCCTTAGACAGCAGCAGTGGCATCCCCTCGTTGGAGAGAAGACTCTTTCCCAGCAGCACAGTTATCTACTTGGGGTATTTCAAGCCATGCAGTAACACTTGAAATGGGATTGCAAAACGCGTTCCTCTGTCTTCTCCAAGTGCTGAGGTTTGCTGTTTAACAGCACTCTAACCGTATCGACATAAACACTGTAAGAGGGTATTCCAGCTGCAAGCCAAAAGAAGTAAGAAGCAACATCACAAAGAAGCTGCTACTCAGAGCAGAAACCTCAGGTCCCCAGGATCTGTGTGTGTGTCCTGGATCTTCCAGAAGCCACAAGGAAAAACACTTCCTGGTGATATGCAGCAGGGGGGCAGGGAGCTCCCAGGCAGCCAGGAGAGACCTGGGCTGCTCCATTTGAGCTCACCTGAGCTCTGAAAGCACATCAGAGCTCTGTGAGAAGCATGTCAACAGACTGAGTCCAGGTACAGAGGTGCAAAACCTCGGAGAAAATGAGGATTGGGGCTTGCATCAAAGAAAGCAAAGAAAACTTCTGTATGGGAACACAACTGCTCTGCAGGACTGCTTGATCTTTTTTCAAACCTAGTTTCCAGGCTTGAATTGCCATCTAAGAGAAGCCACTTAATTTCTGTTACCTCCTTCTTAGGAAAGATGGGATCCATCTGCCAGCAGATGGACTAGGAGCCCCAGAAGCATCCAGTGGTGTGGCAGGGAGATGTCTGCATCCACAGCTTTGGCTCCTTCCAGCTGCTGGCAACCCAGGGCAGTTCTCCCTGCCCACCAGCTCCCACGGCAGAGAGTGGCAGCCCTGATAAGGTTTTGCAGACAGAAGTCCCACCAGCTGATAAGAAGATGAAGAGCCTGTGACAGCTCCTGCATACAATATCCTCCCTAGTTGCTCCACCCCAGAGGCCCTGGTAACCAAAAGATGCTGTTGGCCCCAACCTGGCATGTGCTTGCAAGGAATCCCAGCCATTGAGACCAGTGAAGATGAAAACAGAATCAAACACAAGCCTCTACACCAGCAGCAAGTGGCTCTGGCACCTGCTATATTGAACAGTGGGAAGAGGCAGCTCAGCTTCTCAGATGCTGCCTGCATGCTCATCATCACCCCAAGCCAAGACCCTGAGGTATCAGCCCATCCCAGCCCCAAATTGGTATGGAGAAACTCAATGCAAGAGAAGGTAGAAAGAAGTCAGGCTGCCTCACACAGCCATCTCCACCACTAGACTGGGGTAACCCTGGCCAGCTTTGTAAACCCCTAAAGCTAGGGATGCCTCATCTCCACAGACCCATTCTAGATTGTCTCTGCTCCTGGCAATTGGGATTTCCCCAGCGTCTGATCCAGCCCAGGCTGCCACAGACACCCTACATGTGCCCCAATTTCTCTGAGCACTAAGAACTGGACGGACAATGGCACCCCTGCAGCATCCCCATGGCTACGTGCCCTTGGTGAGGAATCCCAGAGTTTCAGCGATAAGAGCAAAGAAGAGCTCTGGGAAGCTAAGCCCCCAGATTTGCAAGGCAGGCAGATAAACAGAAATGTTATCTCCATGGTAGGACTGCCTTCAGAGCAAACACTCCCTAGGAGCCATCAGAAAGGAAGGCTGGCAGAATAGACCCTGCAGTCCTTGAACATTGAACCAAGGGAAGGAGGGAAGAAAAAGAGAGAGAGAGAGAGAGAAAGAAAAAGAGAGAGAGAGAAAGAAAAAGAGAGAGAGAGAAAGAAAAAGAGAGAGAGAGAGAGAGAGAGAAAGAAAAAGAAAGAGAGAGAGAGAGAAAGAAAAAGAAAGAGAGAGAGAGAGAAAGAAAAAGACAGAGAGAGAGAGAGAGAGAGAGAAAGAAAAAGAGAAAGAAAAAGAGAGAGAAAGAAAAAGAGAAAAGAAAAAAAAACCCCACACCAACTCTCTTTCAAATTCTTTTAAAACCTGCTTTGCAGTCTCCCACCTTTGGGAGATGTCCAAGTCAGCTGGGTGAAACATGCACACTGGGCCTGGCATTGGTGACCAGCGCTGGCAGCGCTCTCCCGGCCTTTAACCCCTACACATGTCACATGAAACCTCCTTGGGTTCCCCCTTGGAGGACCTTGGAGCCCCCTCCTTGGCTGCTCAAAGGTGGGAGAGATGCAGCTTCAGTTCAGCAAAGGGTCCCATCCAGCCCTAGATACTCAGCTAAGCCAGAAGCCTGCACAGAGGGCAGAGGAAAGGACATGAAGAGCTCTGAGTAACTGCTCCAACTCAGTTCAGCCATGCTGGATGGTCTCCAGGGACCCAAAATAGCCAATTCAGGATTTCACATGGGAATGATGTTCCCATCTCTGAAGACCTCCAATGGGAGCTTTGTTCTAGCAGTCCCTGGAGAGGCACCCACGCTACGGAAAGCAGTGTCACAAACCCAGCCTGAAGGACTTTAATTGCTTCTCAAAGGCTTCCCAGACATGGGTGCACTGAGAGTCACTGCTGCCTGGGCACGACAAGACCACCACGACAAGACCGCCTCCATGCAGTCTTGCCCAAGCTGTTCCTAGATGACACAAAGCTTTGCTTCAGTAACTAATCCACTGATTTTACGGTCTAGCACCTGTCCAACTTCCAGCTCACTTTTCCCTTGGTGCAGTCACTTACCAATACATCTTTCCCAGCCTATGATGACAGAGAGGGCATGAGCCAAGCCTTGTAAAGTGCTGGCAAGCTGACAACACTTAGTGTGAGCAAAAGACAACCAGGACATCACTTCCATCAAAAAGCCACCCTCACCTGGTCTTGGATCACCACTTGCAGCTCAGGTGGCTTTTGCAAACAGGGTTCCTGGGCTGCAAGTGGGATAAGGGGCTTGCAGTGGCTCTCTCAGCTGCATCACACTGGGCACCCATCCAGAAACTGGGAAGGAATAGTTTCAGTTGGACAGGCATCCGGGAGGATGCTTCCCCGGCAGGGAGCTAAAGTTCACCAGGAAAACAGGCAGCTCTCGTGCACTCAGGCAGTGGCAGGACCGGCTTGCACACTCCATAGGGAAAGAAGGGCTAGAAAGCTGAGTTAGCACTGAATTCCCCGCTCCCAGGGCTCGAGCAGCTACAAGAGCGGGATGTTTTGCCCCAGTCCCGAAGGCCAGGAAAAGCCAGCAAAGGGGCGAGCGGGTGGTGTGGGAGGTGTTGGTTCCCCGGGGCACACACTCAAGGCTTCCTACCACTCACAATGCGTTTCCAAGGACAGGCCGCCGTGAAGAGGACTTGGACAGAAACCACTAACGCATGGAGCATGGCTACTTTGGGCAACACCATCCCATCTGTGCTGCAAGCAGGATGGACCAGACAAACTACTCTCTCCCCAGTAAAGACCCCGAGTGCTCTGCTGCCAGACATTTCTCTTTCTCAAGAGCTGTCCGGCACTGCTTTTCCACAGCATCCTTCCCCCGTCAATGAGATGGGTCACACGGGGACCCCAACCTTGCGTGACTGTTGATGAGTGGGGAGAAACACACCACCACCAGCCCCTTCCCTTTGGAGACCACCAACCGGGCGCAGCACTTGACGCCGCCGGGAGAGGCAATCCCATGCGGAGGGCGGTCCGGGACACAGGGGCACGACGGCGGAGAACCCCCACCCGTCCCCCCCAATCCCCACCAGTATCCTGCACACGTTACCCAGCTCCTGGGAGGCGGCGGAGACCAGCAGGACAAAGAGCCCAAGCAGCAGCCGCTGCGGGGGGCACCTGCGTGGAGGGAAGCGGAGAGCAAGAGGTTACTCACGTCTCGCCGGCAACGGCGTGCCCGGACCCCCCCGAACCCGCATGCCCAGCGCGCCCCCACGGTGCCCACAGTGCTCTCAGTATAGTGGTGCCTCCCAGTCTCCGCGTCCCGGACCCTCAGCTGCTCCGGGGTCCCCACAGTGCCGGTGCCCCCGGGGTCGCCCCCCGCTCCCTCCCCCCACCTCGGTCGCTCCTCACCCTGGGCGCATGGTGCCCGCCTGATGCCGGCAGCTCAGCTCGGCTCGGCAGGGCTCGGCTCGGCCCCGGGGGGCGGGGCAGAGAGGGGAAGGGAGGGGAGAGAGGTGAAGAGAGGGAGGGTAGAAAGGAGAGAGAGGGGAGAGAAGAGTGAGAGAGAAGGGGCGGCCCACCCCGGGTTGGCGGCGCAGCTGGCGAGTTAGGGTAGGGAGTGAGGACGGGGGCTCAGCCCGCCCCCGGGCACTGGGGCTTGCACCGCAGCTGGGCTCATGGTACCGGGGACGGGTCGGGACATCCCCCGGGAGGTGCGGGTGCAGCGGCTGTGTGAGGGTCACGGCCCTGCTCCGCCTGGAGCATCTCTCCTCTCCCCCAAAGATACGCTGGGAGCCCGGACCTGCCCCGGCATCTTCTGCGCCGCCAAGCCTGTGGGTTTCAGGGTGAATCAGAGCTGAGCTCATTCCCTGTCCTCAGCCCTTTGCGAGCCTCGGGGACACCGAGCAGGGAAGGGAGGGTCTCATCCCAGCACCCTGTTCTTTCCTCCTACTCCAGTGGCTCCTCGCTGCTGCCTGGAGGGCGTTGGGAACGCCACGACCCTCCCCCGATGGTGCGGCTCTGCGACTGCAGAGGGCTGTCGATGCCTGCTCCCTGCAGGTGTTCAAGGCCGGGTTGGATGGGGCTTGGTCTAGAAGGTGGTGTCCCTGCCAATGGCAGGGGAGGTGTGACTAGACGAACTTTAAGGTGCCTTCCAACCGAAATCGTATTAACTAGGGTCCTGGGGGTCCCAGGGCATCCTCCTAGGATGACCCTTGCCCAGGGAGCCAGGGTTCCCCTGACGTGGAGGCAGCACACCTCATCCCGCCCTTCCTGTGCAGAGAGAGGAGCTGGAGTTGCCTCCAGCTTTCACCTCCTCCCCTTAACCCAGCTTTCATCTCCTTCCAACCCAAGCCCCGCGGAGGGCAGGATAATCCCCACAGAACCTGCCACACCTTGCTTTGTCTTCCGCAGGATTTCAGTGCCCTGCAGCAGACAGCTTCTAAAATCCAAGCCCTGGAAACTTCCAGGAGATCTAGAAGTGATTCACTGAAGATGACAAAGGCTGTGTTTAGTCTAAGCCACGGTTTGGACCTAGCAGAGTAAACCATGACATCCAGCTGCTTGGCACCAAGCTCGCAGAGGTGCTATCGCTATCCATCTTGGAGCTGTGACTCTTTCAGCATCTCCTTGCACCACAGAGCCAGGCAGGGCAGCCTCCTCACACGACCCCAGTCTGGGGATGATGAATAGACACTGAAGCTGCCTTTTGTTTGGGCGCAGTGTGATTTCACGTGTTTGGGACTCTTAAATTTAAGCTTTCCTGGCTGGATGATGAGTGATTTACCACCCCTTTCTTCTCCTGCAGCTGGATTCCTTTCCTCCAGTTAGCCTCTGATGCAAGTTGCCAGAATACCTGAGCTGCACAAAAGGCAACACGTGGCAGCCCTGAGTCACAGGGCTGCCGTTTCGTGCAGGGTGTTTGGAGGGGTGGATGGCCTGCAGGAGGAGTCAGGATGGTGCTGGGCCTGGCAAGAAAGGAGCAAGTGGGAGGAGAGTCTTGGGGCAAGGATGGTGCTTGGAAAAATCTTGAAAACAGAAACTGACACTCCCCAACAGCCTTGGGTCACTTCAAAGCAAGAGGGCTCTTCATGATCTTGATGGGAGTGGGCGGGTAAATGTTCCAGCAGAGTGGGAGAGGCTCTGGGGCTCTGCTCTGGGCGCTGCTCTGTCTCCACAGGGAAACTTGGCACTGGCCCTTCCTATCTTTATCAGCACTGCAGGGGCCGGGAGGTGCAAATCTGGTTGGGGCTACCCTGACTGACTGCCCAGACCTTCCCATGGGCTGAAGCAGCCAGTGCTTCACCGAGAACAGAGATGTTATCACAGGGTACTGCGAGCTATGAGCTGCAGGTGAATGTGGAGCTGCTTTACAACCCAGACTTCCTCCTCGTTGCACCTTCGGGCTCTGCCTGGCCTAGCCGTGCTCCTCCAGCTCCCACTGTGCTTGTTCGCCAGGTTCAAGTTCATCGCCTTTTGCCAGCCGTCTTGCCTCTCCAAGTGCCTGCCAGTGGGACTTTGCCCCAGTGCTGGCCCCATCATGGTGGGACCATCTTCCCCCAGCAGACCTCCATGTGCCTGGCTGACACCAGGGCAGTCTCCGATCATAAAATTTCCACCCACTGTGCTTTTAAAGTTTGAGAGCTGTGAAGGACAGATAATGAGGCCCATCTTTTCCCAACCAAACAAACACTGCCTGTGGCAGGGGGGGGACATGCTGCCTGGGAGGCAGCTCTGTCAAAAAGCAACCTAATGGAAAGCAGTGGTGCTGTGATGGTGACTCAGTTGCTCACAGCTGTAACTTCCCAAACTCCAGCCAGAAAGGCCCTCCTGTCCTGTAGGCTCCAAACTCCAGGAAAGCTTTGGCATTTTTCATCTCTCCATGGCTCCTCTGGACTCCCGCTGTCTCCCAACCCCTGCATCTGGCTTCCTCCCATCTGCATCCCATGGCTGGTGGTCCCCTGCTGTTGTCCCACCTAGGAAGGGGCACCCCAGTGCAGGGAGAGAGGGATTGCCCTAGCTCCCAGCACACAGCCCCTGCCAGCTCAACAGTCGGGACAGTGTGGCGGCCAAAAAAATGTCACCCTGGCAACCCTGTGGGATGACTGGCCTGTTTTTCCCTCCTTTGGGCAGAGAGGAGGGGTTGGAAATGCTGGCCACAAAGCCCAGACATGTCCCTCCCTGGCAGTGGCTCCAGGGCTGGCACACATGGCCCTTGTCCATGACCCTCCTGAAGCAGCCTTGGAATGATGGCTGTCCTCTGGCTGCTGGGTGGCCTGAGATGCTGTGCCCTGTGTACCGTGGGAGCCGTGGGTACTGTGAACCACTGCAACAGCAAAACAAACTGTTGTTTGTGCCAGTTGTCTTGGGATGCTCCTGTGATTAGCAGCTGGGGTGCAAGCAGAGAGCTGCAATCCTGCTGCCACTGTGGGAGCTTAGTGAAGAAGCTGGGGAGCAGCTGTAGGATTGGGGTGAGGGGAGCAGTAAGGAGTGAGAAGCCAAAGGACAATATTTGGCAAGTGTCCATACAGAAAAACAAAGGATGCTGCAAGCGAAGGAAGCAGAAAAACATGGAGAGGCAGGGTTACCCCATCTGTGTCAGTCCCCAAGTGGTGGCTTGTGGCTGAAGTTCTGCCAGTTAAATGTGCCACTTGTCCATGTTAAAGCTGCCTTCTCCCAGCTGCAGCCCCTGGGTGTTAGCACTCAGGACCACTGGCACAAACCAGTTTTGCATCTCTCTGCAAAATCCTCTGGCTCAGGAGCCCATTTCTGCTAATGGTCAAGACTCACCCCTCACTCGGGACAGTGGCAGAGGAGCTGGTCTAGGAGAGGTGTCCACCACAAGAGACAGCACTGTGTCTTCCCTTTAGCTGACAATTTCAGCAACAACCTAGCAAGGGATAACTTGAGAGCATCTTCATCTGCAAAAGGCATCCCTGCTTTCTGGAGGGAAAGCACACACAGCCATAAAGGTGGGCGTTTGAGAAGGGCCCGAGGAGCTTAGGCAGGGAGTGGAAATAATTGTAAATCCAGATATTCCCCCAGCAAGGAAAGCTGGCAAGCACAAGAGCTTGGCCAAGTGAGGAGTGTGTTACCTACAGATGTAAGCAGGGGCTTAAGCTAAGCCATGAGGGGTGCCAGAAGCTGAGAGCATTGTAGAACCACACCTGGCTCCAGCAGCCAGATCTGGCAGATGTGTTAGTGAGGGGCTGCAGAGCACAGAGGGAGGTGTTATGAGAGCAGACAGAGGTCTGGCCAGCAGCAGAAATGCTCCAGCCCCCAAACCCCACCTGTATCTTTCCCATGCATATGAGGCATTTGGGACAGCGTGGAGTGCTGCAGCTCAGAAGGCAGGTGAGCCATGGCTAGCAGACCATCACAGTATCACCTCCTACCTCAGCAGAGACAGGAGACAATCTTGTCTGCAACCTACCACATCATGTGGCACAGCCCTGCCACCACTGTAGAGCCCAGGCAGGCAGGAGATCTCAGCCTTAGTCAGTTGCCCGAGCCATTTCCTCTCTCCCTGGGCAACGTGCTGTGGACACCTCTCATGTGGCAGAGTTGGGATGTGATGGAGATGGCCTGGCCCATTCTCAAGCTGGATATGTGCAAAAAAAAGAACCAAGCAGAACATGACATTGAAGGGTAAGTGAGAGTATTTGCTCTGGACCCAGAAGATACACAGACACTAGTACAACAGAGACACAGGTGAGGGCTCACCCTTTTGTGCAGGGAAGGAGAGGGGGGCATCCACACAAAGTATCCCTCTTCATATCTCAGGGCTGGGGAGCTCCATGCAGTGTCAGCAGGAAGAGATCCAGCGCCAGACCCCTGGACCATGTACGTCCTTCCTGCTCCCTCTGCCCACACGCCTGGGCAGTGACTGCTCCCTCCCTCAGGCACAGACTCCCTACCGGACACAGGCTCTTGGGGTGTACCAGCAGCCCCTGCTCCTTCCCGACTTCTCCATGACTCATCCACTCCAGGGAAAAATCAATACTTCATCACACATCAGGCAAAGGACTGAGAGAAGCATTTCATGGGAAAGGGGATGAGACAGATGCTTCTCACGTGCTTCATCGTGGCAGCTCGCCCTTGGGTCCCCGTCTCGAGGCTGGCTGTGGGAAATGGCATTTGTTTCCCTTCCCGCTGGACAGTCACGATCATGCACTGCCAGAAAGGCAGAGATGTGCATTCCAGACACAAGGTGGGTCTTGTCCTCCACAGCTTCAGAAGGACCAGCTGGAGGGGGATAAGGAGCATCTGCAATAGGGAGTATGGAGCAGCTACCTTAAGGGTAGCTTAAGGGAGCTACCTTAAGGTACCTTAAGGTACCTTAAGGCAGGAAAGGAGGGGGGAGAAGCAGGGGGTGGTGTAGGGCTAGATGCTCACAGAGTTGATAGATGAGGTGGAGGCAGAGCTGTTAACACAGTCTGAAACACCAAGATCAGGGGCACTTGCTGAGGTTTGACAGAGAGATGCTGAGAGCAGATCCCAGTAGGTGTTTACGTCCTCAGCCACAGCACTTGCCACCAGGGTAGGACGGGGTGGTGGCTAGGACCAGCTAGAAAGTGAGAAGAGCAATTCGAGGTCATGAACAGGTGCTAAAGAGCCTGGACAAGCACATCATAGAATCATAGAATCATAACGGATTGGAAGGGACCCCAAAAGATCATCTAGTCCAATCTGCCTGCAACAGCAG
>JAOXOE010089786.1:0-26098 GCA_028565055.1 Phoeniculus purpureus
TTTGTAGACATTAATGAGGTCACCCCTCAGTCTCCTCTTCTCCAAGCTAAAGAGACCCAGCTCCCTCAGCCTCTCCTGATAACGGAGTTGCTCCACTTCCTTCATCATCCTCATTGCTCTACGCTGGACTCCCTCCAGCAGCTCTGTGTCCTTCTTGAACTGAGGGGGCCAGAACTGGACACCAGACTCCAGATGTGGTCTCACTAGTCCAGATTAGAGGAGGAGAAGAACCACTCAGTGTGCTTAGTGTGGCTGTGAGGATGCTGTGGGAGACTGTGTCAAATGCATTACTGAAGTCAAGATAGACCACATCCACTGCGTTGCCATCATCTATCCACCTGCTTATCCCCTCATTAAAGGCTATCAGGTTGGTCAAGCATGACTTCCCTTTGGTGAAACCATGCCAAGTGTCCCTAAGAACCCTCCTGTCCTTGATGTGCCAGGAGACAGCAGCTCGGAGTGTCTTGTTCAATGCCAGGTAAGGAGTAGATGCTTTCCTTGCTAAGGACTTCAAAGCCAGCCAATACATGTGTACATGCAGAGTTTGGAGGGTCTTGTTCTAGCTCCTCTCCGGTGCTTGCATCCCCAAGTAATCAGCAGACTGGCCCTTTGTGGACACTTCCATCAAAGGAACTAAAACCCAAAAATACACAAAATTAACAAATTCTCTCACCCTGAGAGAGGGAGCCTTCGTAGAGATTAAGGATTTCTGTTGCCCATGTTAAATGTTATCTGCCAAGCAGATAACAGAAGAAGGTTCAAGCAGGCACCTTCATGAGGACAAAGTACCTGCCTCAAGGATCCTATAGAGCTGTAATTAGCCTGATTTTTTCCCAAAGCAAATTTAGGTATCACATTCACTTGTCTAACTCCAGGGTGCCTCGAACTGTCTAGTTTTATACAACACAGCAGTATCACCTATCTCTTTCAGAACCTCAGGATGACATCAGCAGCACACCAAAGGACAGAGGTGGATATGTGTCTTACAGGAACTGCTGAACTAAAGGGAAATTTTCTTGCCCAATCCAGCTGACAGGGGGTGTGTGTTAGGGTGTGTGCACAAAACTGGGCTGCAGTCCTAGAGAGCTGAAAGGATGTCACTTCCCCAGGCTGTTTTTGGGGGTGAAGTAACCAAAACCATGGATGAGATGCCCTCCAAAAAAGCCAAAGAGAATACAGGCTGTAGAAGTGGGTAAGCAGGGAAATAGAGGGGGAAAGTTCAATAAAGCCCCTTTCTGTTTCTAATCAGCAGCGACTACAGTGGAGAAACCTGCTGTGAACTTGTCAGTTCTGCTGATAATACACAAAGATGGAGGACAGTCAATATAGAGACAAGCAGCAAGGGAACTTCAAAGAGAAACCATATTTACTGTGTAATTGGAGTGCAACGCAGCAAAGAGAACAGAATTGAGAAGGATACCTGCTGGTGAAACCTGGGGCTTTGGGGAGGGGAGGTTGTTTTGTGTCATTTCAAGTAGTAAAAGGAAAGGTAATGCGAGGAAGCAATGCTTGTGAAAGTGCAGAACACAGCCTGGATAACAGTGAGAGGGTGAAAGATGTCGGAGTAAAAGCTGGTGCTGGCCTTGGACAAAGTAATTGTTAGAGACAGAGACCCTTAAACAGCTCCTGCAGGCAAACTCCTCAAACACAAATGATGGGGACGGGCATCAGATGCTGAGAATATAAAAGAAGACTGAAAAACAGTTTCATTACTTGAGATACTCTTCATTATTCTTCATACTTGAAAAAAGTTTGCAATAAAAAGGTATTTTTCTCTTAAACTGTTCAGCTTTGAGATCTTGGTAGTATTATAGCTAGCTAGAAACCACGGGGCAGCTGGCAATCCTGTTTGAAGCTACTGTTTGCTAGTGACAGTAAAAAACTCGAGCTGCTTCTTTTGTCAGTAAAAAGAACTGACATACTGTCTCAAATTCTTACATGAGTATCTATTAGTCAGAACAACTAGAGTAAGTCGTTAAATTACTATGTGATCATTAGCCCTTACAGCCAGTAAAGACTTCAAAACTCTTGACAGAGGTTATTCCTTACAGCCAGGGAAGCAGGGACAGCAAGAAGCCACACGGCAGCTAACACCACTGCAAGTCCATGGCATCCATGGCAAGATCCAGAGCCTGTATCCCCTGCAGAGCAACCCTGCACAGACCTCTCTGGTACAGACACTTTGTCTCATATCTTGCTGCAGCCACAAGGTCACTGCTGGCTATCAATTGTCTCTCCACAATCCTCAGAAATAACAGTTACAGATACTAAAACTTAGTGCCTCACCCTTATGACTTAGCACAGAGCAAATACAGAGCAACCATGGGAGTGACAACAGTTTTTAACAAACTCAGAGGTGGGCAGAGTGAGATGGAGTTTAGTATTTAGTTAAATATTAAAAGAAACAGCGGATGCTGCCCAAAGATGGACACCTGCACTGCTGTTAGATACCCAGACTGCTGGCAGAAAGGGAGTTGGGAGGAGGTCTGTTCCCTTAGGCTGGGAAAGCACAACAGAAGACTTTAACCAGAGCCCTGTAGCTACCGTGGCGTTACGGTAAAGCACAGCCACAGAAATGTCTCAGTCCTTGCAGAACGAGCAATGAGGTGCTGCTGGGACAAATTAGTTAACCTCTGAGGAGCCTGCACTTGTCATTTACTAGTGTCAAAGAGCAATGTTATCCCTTCTGAATCAAATCATCTCAGCCTTAATCCCAGCAAGAAAGATGATCTCATGAGGGACTCTGAAGTCCCTCTAGCCCATCCTATTTATTTACAAATCCTATTTCTGTGGGCACAGAAACAGAGAACAGCCATCTGATTGCTCTTCTGCCAGCCAGCATGTAACCCAAGTTTTTACTCATGGCCTGTCTCTCACCACAGTCCCCTGGTTTTCAGTGGCTTCATCTGGTTGTTTCCAAAACACAGTCTCAGTCAGACCATCAGTGATATAATTCTTGTTGAAAATCCTCACTTTGCATACCACAACTCTGCTGCTGCAGCGCTCAGCACTACTATGTTTTAGGAAGGTTCCTAATTATTGCAGCTCTTAATAAACAAAAAATCAACTAAAATGGCTAGTACTCGATCTTACGATTCTGGGTATAACCCCATAGCCTCTTCCAGAGATGAGCAACACTCCATAGCTCAGTAGAGTGTGAAAAGCTGAGTAGCAGGAGGGTTGGCACACATCCTAATCAAGAAAAACACCAGAAATAGTATTTGTTCACAAGGAGGAATCAAAATAGATCCTTAACTGGAACTAGACCTGCCTATGACAGCGCAATCAAAACAACCCAAAGAAGGGTTTAAATTACATTTCCAGATATTTTAATAATTTTCCCCTCCCCACACAATTGCTTTTCACATTTACTACTCTCTACCGCACATGTGCACAAAAACCAACAAGAAGCAAGAGCTCTCCTTTCTCTGTCCCTTTGCTGTTTCCATTCCATTAGCTCCATCCGTTAGCTCTTCATCAATCATTTTCCAGCTAAAGAAGATGCAACCAGTACTCATGGTCTTTGTCAGCTGATAAAAAAACTTCATTCTTTTTTGAGTAAACCAGTTACTAACTGACCTAACAGATCAGCAGCTAAACAGAAAAGATAAAGGTTCCTACATGGAAACTGGATTTGACACTGAACACGACAGATGTGGCCCAAAAGAAGTCATGTGCTCTCTGCAACCTGAACTGCAGTAGCCCCTTGGTCCTGGGATTAAACACTTCAGAGAAAGAGCAAGTCATCATTATGGATGTTGTCATCCCCTAGAAGCCAGAAAAAATAGGAAGGCTGCACTGAGCCCTGTGCACTGCAGATACACCTGTCAAGCTGGATCATCTCCAGTCCCATTTTGCAGCCGGATTCGGGCTGGTGATTATTCAGACAAGCTATCTGGGAAAAACAGACCCTACCCAAACCTTCCAGCAGGAGCCTGCATTGCACAGCAGCATTTCCTCCTCCTTAGGACAACGGATGACAGTTTTAAGAGTTTCTATCAGTAGGTCACTCAAAGCTTGAGTATAGACTCGAGACAAGAAAGCTACTCCGTGAAAGTAATTGCATTACAGCAGCGAGAACATGAAATTAGAGGCATGAAGCAGACCTGATTTTAACCTGGAGTACAAATTAAATACATTGCTTTGATTGAGCACAGGCTGCTACTGCTGCTCTCTTTGTCATTTAAGTTTCACAGTCAGGTTTTTTTAGCAAACTACTTACTTGGCTTTGGTGGCAAGTTTACTGCCCTGTTCACACACACATACCAGTTTGTGGAAGTACTTCCATGCCTAACCCTACAGAACACATCAAAGTATCCCTGCTGTTAGTATCCACTTCCTCGCACACCGGCTGCAGTCATGTGCATCTGCACTGACAATTCAATCATAACGCTCTGATGTGTCATAAGCTATCACTTACTGTTACTAATAAAGTTGTCATTGATTGGTTTGAATGGAACAATTGACAGTGATTGAAGGTCAGGTAGACATGGTGAAGCTGAAACATCAGTAAAATTATGCAGGTTTTCTTTCCATACGTGTACTATAAATTATTTTGAAGGTGATTCATACGAGCTTACAATGAAGTCTAAGAGTGTAGCTGTCTTTCATTACTATGCAAATTATGCAAAAAAAAAATCATCTAAGACCTAGTCCTACTGATGATATACTGCTTTATCTTCTGCTTCCTCTGACAACTCACATCTGCACTTACAGAAGTTAGATTATTATCTATACTGTTATTAACTCCATTTACTTTTCAAGGTGGTAGTTGTGTTGTTTCTAAAAGCAGCTATTGTGACAAACTGCTCAGAAACTGCAGAATCCAAAGCCAAAAGACAACGACTTCAACTTGTCTTCACACACTTGTGAGGTAGCGTTTGAAACTTCCAAAGTTTGATGGGTAACTAATATAATTATACTAAACTTGGAAAGAAAACAGATGGCATACACCAGGCAAATGCGATATATACCAGAAATAGTTATCAACTGAAAGAAGAACGCACCAATGGGTTGGGTTTTTTTTTCATAGATGCTTTCTGAAATGGATTCACTGTCATATATTATTTTTCACTTAAGGGCTCAAGCCTGAGTGTGTTCAGTATCTACTCAATTCTTAAATTAATTGATCTAAGAAACCCACAGACATTTCAGGAATCAATACTGCAGATTCCTTACCAAGCAGCAGATCACAGCGTGCCCTCTGCATAAGTCACTTCAGAACATAAAGTTGTCACAACTGTCCAGTAGAAGAGTTAATGCTTTACGTGAATCTTTCCTACTTTGACTACATCCAGTGCGATGCCATAAGTCAAACACCATGATTTACTAAAGACCAGCCTTTAAAAAAGTAATTAAAGACCAAAAATCCAAAGGAGGGAAAAACCAAAACCCCCTTTATTCAAAATGATTTTGTCTCTCTTCAAACAAATAAAACCAGGATCTATTAATTGCAAATCTAAGTAAAATGGGGTTTAAGTCTTGTATGGATTGATACCTGAATGTTCAAGAGAAGTGCCCTCAGTCCAAGCATATTCTGCAGGAATAGTGTCCTTAGCACGTAACACACTTTGGCATCACATGGTTTGAAGTGTGGCTTCTATTAACCTGAGATCAGTTGTGAGAAACAGCTGTGATAACAAACATCTACTTAGTTTATTGATATTATCATGCTATCTGCATCCTGAGATTCTGCCAAAGGGGAATTCTTTAAGAGAATGTGAAGTCCTGGGTTTGATGTTAAAACAAGTCACTCATATGGTTCCCATTCACACACTCCCAGCTGAGTGTTCCCAGCTTTCATCCCTTAAGTTTTGGTGGACAAAGAGTATCATAAGACTAAAGAACTACTGACCGTGTATGAACACCATAGTGAAATGCCTAAAGGAGAAAACCCCTTACATGAAACCCGTGAGTCACAGCCTGCAGACAAGAATAAAGGATTTTGAGTGATGAGTCACCCTAATCCCAGCCCAGCCCAGGGCGCTGGCACAGCCAGTGACATCGGCTAAAGGGCTTCCATCAGCTACAGCCACCTTGTTCCATGAGGCAATCATGGCAACAAAAATTGAAACTGACCTGTTGACAGATATTCCCCAAACAGGAAAGATGCTCCATGCATCAGATAGCTTGTTTCACCATGAACAATTATGAGAGTTAAATTCTGCCAAGCTACTGCCCCACTGAATAAAAAACCCTAAATGTGATTGCACAAGGGGCCAGCTTTCTGCAAGCAAAGGAAGTCCAGGAAAACCAGCACATTTGTGCCTTCAGATTATCTTCAAAACACACTGAACATCTGAAGGAACTGGCACATGCAAGTGTTACATGAGCTATCGTGAGCTTGCCCTTGCTGGAAGGACATTTGTTTGCTTATTAAAAGGAAGTTATTACTAATATCTGAACTGGTTTTCTTTTTTAATTAAAAAAAGCTTATTCCATATCAAGTGTCCTAGTTTTTGTTTCAGAGTCAAGTCTGACCTGCTCAAGCAAGAAAACTTACTTCAATTAAGAGCTCTGCTTTAGTGAAGGCCACTGGTTTCAGTCATGAATTATTTAAAGCTCAGAAACTGCAGCTCAGGAGCATTTTACAAAGCATCTGAAATTATAACAAAGGTAGAAAAAACACCTTGCCCAAAACACTACTCTTAAAAACTCTGCATAACTCCAAAAGCCAGCGGTTCAAGGGATCCATTGTGCTATCAGCCTAGAAAGGTGCCTTTTCCTCTAAAATATCACCCAGCACCTACAAATTTTCCTGTACTTAACAGTGTTTTCCATGGTATTTTAATGTGCTCATGCATGGCTGTCGATTGTCTCAGCCTTGCTGAGATTGCTTGAGGGGGAGCTACTGACATCTGATACCAAGGACAATTTCTGGAGCAAGGAAGATTGGGTTTTTCTCCCCCTGAGGATCTACATCACTTCCAAGAAGGAGGTGGGTTCTTAGGCTTCAAAAGCAGCATGCCAGGTCTGCTGATAGGGATAGCACATGGACAGAACTTGCACATACTCTCAGTTCCCTGGGGTTCGTTCCCTGCTCAGGAACTAACGTACACGTGATCTGCCCTTGCTCAGTGACTCCTCTGACTCCAGGAGACTGCTGTAATATTATTTATGCTTCTTAGCCATCAAAGCTTTTTTAAATCCATCTCAGGTGTGTCATTTTGGGGCCAGATGAATAGTGGGATGGGAAAAAAACCCATGTATGCACTCTGCAGCAGGTGTTACCTTCTGCAATTCAGGCTTGATTTGAGCGTGCAGTCAGATGGAATGTTCATTCAGTATCTTAAAGATCAAGGACTTGGTAAATCCCAAATGTGTCCATGTGACCACTGTGAATAAGGATTGCTGCCACCCTGTGCACCAAGCCCAGCCACATCTTCATCTGAACTCTGCTCACATACTAAACTCCATGCAGATTCAGCTTCAGTTTCCCCTTATGCCACAGGTAGAAAGTAGTCTCTATAACACATTGCTGAGGAAGTCACAGGCATTAAAAAAAAGGACCTGATTTCAACTATGCCCATTATGCAAATGCAATGAAGGTACATTACCTTAATTTGGTTTAAAACCTTTAAAACACCTTGAGCAGCAAGCCTAATTATACTTTCTTCATCACGTCTGGAGTTTCAAACACTCCTTGCTTTAGCACTAAAACGAACAAACAAGCAGAAATCCTTGGTGCCAACGTTTCTGAGATAAACAGTACTGCTCTTCTATGCTCCTTTTGCCCATTTATCCCAAGGAAATGCTTTACAAAGTGTAAAGCCAAGACCATTTTACCTACCTCTGGGAGGGAGTGTCGCAACAAGTTAATCAGGTGGCAACACCGCACAGCATTCTAGGATCAGACGCAAAGAACAATACTAACTCTAATTGAAATTACTGGGGGAATTAAGGCATACAGAATATAATTACTCGTACTGGACTTTGGCCAGTGCAAACTGGAGTACAAGCCAGGACATGAAGTCCAGCCACCTAGTCGCTGCCAGAAGTGCCATGAGATCTTTAATGAATACAAGTGGGCAAGATCCCAGTGTTACATCCTATACAATATGGCCTTTTAGAGAAAACAGCCACTGAACAAGCTCCAGTTTGAACATGGCTCTAGCGCTGAAATCTACTAAAGGCAAACAATTTTCTCATGAAAACACAAGCTAAGTACTGATTTGGCAAACTTCAGTTTATTTAGAGAACAAAGCACTGAGCATTGCACCAAATTCTAGACAAAGTCAAATGAGCCTCTTCAGTCAAACTTCCCTTGGCTTCAAGAATATCAACATGATTCTTTACAGTGGAAATAAATGTTATAGTGAGCTCAAACCTCTTTTCAGCCTTGTAGACAGAAGCACATCAGCAAAGCCCCAACATCTCGTATGACGCAGTCAGTTGCCCCTAGAACCATACAGCATTTGTTTAGCAGAGCCCATTCACCTTCACTCTCCTTGCCCAGATGGATACCACAGCCTCTATCACAAGCCACCACTGTATGCAAATGGAGGTACTCCAAGCAGCTCCTTTTCAGTCATGTTTTCTGAGGGAGCACAGCAGCCTCTTCACATTGGGGCAGATACCTCCATGGGTGGCATGGGGAGAAGCTACTGGAGGATTAGACAAGGGAAGACACTGGAGCCATGCAGTTGTGACTCAGAGCAGATTCCTATCTCTGGCACTTCCAGCACAGCTTCCTGTAATCCCTGCATCAGCAGTATCCAATAATTACTCAGTCTGCTCTGGTTTTGAGCAGCCAGCTCTAAAGCAAGAGACATGATTTTATAAGAGATTTAATGTTTGTCTAGTTTGGTAGATGTCCTTGGAATCTAAACCTAAAAAGAGTGCTAAGCATTATTGCTATTGAAGCAGCAAAACACATCCTAGCAGCAGAAATTATGGAAGGATTCTCAAAGCACGAAAAAGCATTAAAATAAGGTCACATTCCTTAAAGACCCACGGGATCTGAAATACAGATGCTGTGAGTAGCTAGCAACTAATTAGTTGCAAGCAACTAATACATTGCACAGCGCTAACATGCAGATACACAAACACATTCTCCTGTATACAGGCAGAGTTTGGTTGTGTTTTTAAATATTTCATGTTGCTGGTCAATTATCGTAAGGGAACTGATACGTAAAATTGCAGAATTCTTAATTATGTTCTGGCTTCTTCAACTCGTTTCTATTTTGACTGCGAGACTCTGTGAAGCCTTAAAACAATTCATCAGTGACAATGGAATTCAGTGACAGCAGAGAGTGTAATGCAAGAATAAAATCCATGGCTGAGTTATTTGCTTTGAAAGATTAAATATATATAACTATTAAAAATATTTTTTTAATAAAATAACAGACTAGCAGGATATTTTTGCCCATCTATATATCTTGTCAAACTTCTGTTTTGTCTCTTCTCCCATTCCATCTTCCTCCATGTGAAAATATTACCTGACAGTAGGTGGACATGAGCCTAGCACAGTCCTTGCCAATGAAGCTGTGATCCTCCCGCAGGGCCCTTCAGGTCAGGAACATCTGGACTCAGTACGTGCCATGACCTAACCAGCCCTGCCTTGAAGGCCCCTCTACGTTAGCTTTCATTTGCAATCACAACTATGCCCTACAGTTAACTAGCGGACAAGACAGCTTTAGCAACTGAAGATACCATCCACTTTAAAATCCTGCTGATCAAAATGATGTGAAATACAATGCTATGAGCAGAACGACCCAGGTTATTCTGGAGATCCTACTACTGGCAAAGGGCAGCCAGGCTTCCCCTCCCCAGCTGGCATTCCCAAGTGCATGACGGCTCTGTCTTTCCCCCAAGACCTCTTATTTCTTCTCCTCTTGCTCTGCACCCACCCTTCACATCTCTTTTTTTGTGCCTCTTTACCCACCACACTGCTACGCCTGAGACAATTCTCACTGCCTCACATCATTCCCCAGTGGCCTTGTTATCTTCTTCCACCCTCCTCCTCAGGACTCACCATGTTCAGTCAGCCTTCTGCCGAGAGCCTGCACTTTGCACCCAGAAAAAGTGGTTAACATTTACAGAAGGATATAAATAGCACTTGTGCTAAAGCTCTATTGATTTTCAATGGCGTTTGAGATCCTTGTGGTTCTGCTTCCCATTTTTTCCTGTCTCCCTTGTTTTTTTTTCCTCTGTACATCTCCATTTTTGAATGGTACTACTGGTGTAGTTAAAGTGGGACAGTATGGGAGCAGCTATATGTGTGCTGACAGTGGCACAGTGGAGTCCCAGACAGCTGTGAGCACAAATCCCATCTAAGCCAAGTTAGATACCTGACCTGCAGTGGTGAAAGGAATCTGACCCATAACGGACCATTGTATTGTTATAGAATCTGCATTTACAGGAAGCCATCACTGAAGAACTACAGGCTAGATATGACAGAATCTTGATTGTCTTCCTCCCACAACAGTGTACGAAATATTTTCCAATGTTAATTAATCAGGGTAGGAAATAGCCATATTACAGTTCATTGTGCAGATTTTTTGTCAAACGCTCTGTGTGCCAATAATGATTTTCTATTCTGATATCATTCTATGCCAAAAAGACAGGATGAAATCCATCAGCAAAGCTACTGACAAAAATGTCAAGTGCATTTCTTTAAAGATCAAAAAAATCCATATTTGTAACATACGCAGAATTTCTGGTTTCTCTCTCCCTTAAACCCTTCTTTAATCAGCAATTTTCAATCACTGGAAGAGGGGAGTCACCCTCTCAGTACTTAGAAACCTTTACTAGTTTTTGCCTATCCTTCTTTTCTCATCTTCATGTTTCCTTCCCCAAGAAACCTTTACCATCACAGACGTCAAAGAGGAACCCCACACATCACACGAAGAAGAAACCTTTACCATCACAGACGTCAAAGAGGAACCCCACACACCACACGAAGAAGAAACCTTTACCATCACAACTGTCGAGGAGGAACCCCATACATCACACGAAGAAGAAACCTTTACCATCACAGCTGTCAAGGAGGAACCCCACACATCACACCAAGAAGAAACCTTTACCATCACAGCTATCGAGGAGGAACCCCACACATCACACGAAGAAGAAACGATGAGACTCCTATCCAGCTTCACTTAAAATTGAAGCCCACCTCAACATTTCATAGCCTTCAACAACACAGCAGCTAACCCAGGCTGAATGAACACAAGAAAGGGAAGAATACTTTTTGCAATTTAGAAAATTATAGGATTGTTTTTCCCTTTTTAGATCCATGTTTTTTTAAGATAACTGAAATTGTTCAAGCACAATGGGAAGTGACCTCTTTCAGGTGTATAATTTTCTGAAAACCCCTTAAAAAACCAGGCTTTTCTCTTCTTCACAAAAGGTAGTTATCCCGTAATTGGCAGGCGGATGTGGAGTTGGTATTTGCCAGCAGCAGAGGTTTTCTCTAACAAATTTGTTTTTGTCAGGTGCAACCATGAACCTCTTGGATTATTGTTATTTATGTGTTTAGTGCTGACAGAGTGCTGTGCTCACTACCTGCACAGAAACAGCCTTATGAAATAAAAGTTCTCATTTAGGGAAGGGAACCAAAACATCCGACATCTCCGCCGAGGGCTGCCCTAGACATTTATTAACATCTTTAAATACACAACTCTCTGATTCACTCTCTTATTTATTTATAATAAGAAACTGGTAATATTTAACACAGATGTAAGAGTAGAGATGCTTGAAACATAGCATATTCATGGTGACCTTCACATGGAAGGAATGTGGAACAACAAATTAATATTCTTTGCTCTACTCTTGGTGCTTTGGGCTCATGAATAGTCTGTGCTCATGCGCTTTATATAGAATTTAAGTTGGTTCACACAGAAGAGCCAATAATGAAGAAAATCAAAGCTTCACTTAATAAAACTTCCTTTGATGTCACTACATTTTCCTTCCATTAACCTTTCACCTGCCATGGATGTTGTGCCTATACACATCCATTTGTCCGGCAAAGTGGAAAATTGCTGGCAGAGTAAGATCTAAAAAGAAACTGTCAAGTGAAATAAAAAGAGAAGATTTATGAAAATCAGTTTCATAGCTCCATGCACTAGAGAACTATAAACCGAAAACTTTGCAAATTAGTCTTTTTATGGCCTTCAATTTCCATGTCAGCAAAAGCCATCATACCTACAGAGTAGGTATTCCAAGAAATTCTTGGAAGTTCACAGGTCATGCCCAGCAGCAGTGATGACCACGTGAAGCACAGCACACTTAGAACAGAGTTGACAACATGCTGTTTTTAAAATCTTATGCCTCTCCTGGAGTGATGGATGGTAAAAATAAGAACTAGAGATGCAAAAAGACAGAGACTGTAATGCTCCCAATGAGATTTAGAGCTGGATGTAGCTTTGCCCATTGGCATTTCCTTTGTTCTTCAGCTACTTCTCAACCTCTGTAGCACTCATTCCTGGGTGCTGTAAAGCTCTGCCCCATAGACATCTCTACTGCAAGGTAATGACTCCGATGCGAGCTCCATATTCGTCGATGGGAATTCTACTGTCAGCTCAACCAGCCAAGCTTCAAGCCCAGATTCATGCACAGCCCTAAAGCTGTGGAGCTGGCATTTTGGTTCAAGCCCCAATCAAATGCAGTTGTGTACTAATACAACCCAATAAATCACAGTTATACCTGCACTCTCAACTCTGCCTCTCCGAATCAGTGTGAAGCCATTGTAAACACTGTTTGCAGCTTCATTTTTTCCTAGGGGAGATGGTGCACTCCTCGATGTGCTTGGCCTTTCAAGCTTGTTGCCTTCTCTGCTCAGCAGGCTGCCCTTTAACATGCTCCATCTGGCAGATTAGTGGTGACACTCTTCCCCCTCTTTGTGCTGGTAGGCTTCTGATGGCAGGCTTTGGGATGCCCTTCCTCCCATTGCTTGCCTCGAGCCAGCAGAAGAGCAGCCTGCTACTCCCTATTAACTTTCCAGTGGGGAAAAACATCTTGCGGCTTCCTTCTGAGCTCATTCTGCTGCTCGTAAGCTGGCTTCTGCCTCACTCAAAAACTAGCTGTGCCTCTGCACGATTTTTAAAGAAGCTTCAGCACACGTTTTTCCTCTAGATGCCTCAGATCTGTTCACCTTCCAGTCCCCCTTCTTGATTCTTTCCAAGCACTACTGAAGGAAGAATCTACCGTTGGCAGATTCAGACAATTAACCCTTTCTGAGTGCTACACTTGTGCCCCTACCACCCCAGCCTTCTCTTTTGTTTTCTCCTTTCTGAATATTTTCCAGATTTAAAATGGGTTTACATCCTAAATCAGACATACCTACCTCCCATTTCCCCTTCCCAGGGTTTTCACATCCATTGATTTGGTTCATTGGTTTGTTGTTTTCCATTAAATAAGTAGTGCTGCATCATTCACCCATTTAGTATTCAGACATTTTAGGATCCTTCTACAATAGTGAAGGATTTTCCTTCCCATTGTAGCGAAGAGACATCGCATCATACAAAGCTTTACTGAACAAAAGTGCAGCAATGAACTGACACAGGAGTTCACACACTACAGTCCAAACCTGCACTCCAAACAGAACATGTTGTAAGGTAACTTTTCAGTTTAGCCTGTCAGCCCCACAGCATCTCTGTTCACTATGGTGAAGAAGTAATTCCCAGTTTATAAGGGCAATGTGTTTGCCACCAAAAGCACAGGAGTTTTGAAGAACTGGCTGTTCAATATTTGGATTCAGAAAGCTGTTTCTGGTATGAACTGCCCTAATGGTAACTAATGAAAAAAAAATAAACCCTTAGCCTTCAGCTTGTCAAAGAGACAGCCGTGACCTTAATTTGCCACAGAGATCTTTGATGAGTATGAAAGTATTTCCCTCAAATATCTTGGAAGGACAGCATGCTGCCTAATGAGCTAGAGGTCTCAAACCCACAGGCACCACGGTAATTACAAAGGGGTATTTAATTATCTAACCCTGGCATCTAAAGAATTAAGAAACCTTGATAATGAAAGGAAACCAGAAAGGAAAGAATTCATTGTCTCACCCACAAAACTCTGGGAAAATCACTACAGAGACAGATTTCAATAGACTCATATCTGGTATTTCTAAAAGCTTACCGTGTACTAAAATGCCAGATGTTCACACATTATGGTTGTTATTACTGTTAACAGCATTAATTGGGAGCGTGAGGAAGTTAATCCAATTTAATTTGGGAATCTAAGTGGAGAAATATGTGAGAAAACAAATGGAAGTCTGTAACAAAGACGGACACCCAATATTTTGGCAATCTCCACATTTTATACACTATCACCACAGCAATTCCAGAAGCGGCCAAACAAGAGGAACACCTCTCCCGAGGAATTATTTTGTTTGCAGTTGTTCACTACGCAGAATAGCAAAATAAATACAATAAACCCCCATTTGGTGTTTGGGGTCCTGCATGGCATCTTCTGGCAATGACAGAGCTTGGTGCATACCGCTGCATTGCTTCACTCACCCAAGTTATTGCATTTGCAGAGAAACGTCTGCCTTCTCCATGTCAGAAAGCCACCAGTAACTTGAATTTCAGCGCTCCACCAAAAATAAAAGGCATCATTCCATGCCACTACATGTAGACCCTGTCTTCTTGCAAATATATGCAAATGCATGTGTATAACAAAGCAATTTACATCTGCCCAAAGCCTCAAAGTGAGTGTATTTGCTTTGATCAAGGCTTAAAATGGGATTTATCTGTAGGGCATAAAAACAATGTTTGCCTTAAAGAAAACAGCAGTGGCTTTAGATCGCTGTAACGAGGCTGTTCTGTTCATTGTGGCATTCCCGTTTGTAATGCTGCTAAGGTTGTGTGAGCATTTCCCTTATAATCCTCTGTATCTAGAAGCTTAAAGCTTGCCAGTGAAATGTCTCTCCAACTTAGGCTGAGCATGTAAGACATTAATCTATCAGCTGCCCTTTTATTGCCTCGCCAAATTATGAAAAAAACCCACCCTAAAACCATGCATTCCTTTAGAAATTGTATCCTGTTATTAGCATCAGCTGCTGGTTCTGCAGGGAGCAAACTGAATTCTCTCAGGATGGTCTAAACCAAGGCCAAACAAAGCTAAGTTTCATCAGGAGAACACTCACCTGACAATAAAGACCAGTACACGTACAACATTCCAAAAAGGAACACGCCTGTGATGCACTCGTTTTCACTGAACAGTTGCTGCCCTCAAAAGAAAAACAAGCAGTGGAGCAAATGTCTGCAGAAATTTTCCTTCAAATTCTTTCAATAGAAAGAGATGCAGTTCATGGTAAATAAATAATGTTAAGAAATCCAGAAACTGGTGAACATTTGGGAATTGGCAATTCCCAAAGGGTTTTCACATCTGCTACGATAGGGAAACATCCTTCTGCAGTGTCCAACAAACTGAAAAAAATCTTCAACGTCAGTGAATTTGCCCTACTAACAAAAGTTTAGCCACACTTCTCAGATGTGTTCCAGCTGCCAAATACTTTGGAAAACATGGGATGTTCTGCTCTAAGTGCTTCTGTAAGACAGCTCGGAACAGAGTGAAGTCTTAACAAGAAGTCATGCAAGTAAGTCCACTAAAGAACTTTCCAGGCTGTTACTGAAAGTCAGCCGAGAATGTTTCCAGGTGTAGGCTGTTACTGGAAGTTGCTGAGAGCAGCTCTACAGCTAAGTGGAAACAAACCCTGCAAGTAATAATTTTATACTGCATATTATCCAGATGCAGATACAGAAGACTCTCAGGACAAGAAGCATCCAGTGTCACGTGTTTCTTGTTGTCTTCAGCACTGGAATTTTATTTCATTCACTACAAGCACCGCAATCCAAGGGCTGACATTCCTCAGCAGAATGGCACCCAGGTAAACCTCCTGCCCAGCAGAAGTCATAACCCAAGGAGAGAATTCTGTCCTATAAATACAAATCTGTTCATTAGAATTTCTAGCATCAGCGTTTTGCATGTTAAGGATGTTATTACAAGGAGGGAGTTCTAGCTATTGCTTAGTTAAGTCTATGCGACTGCTTCCCATGCACCAAGGAGAAGACTGCTCACAGGCAGGAAACAGTAATTGCATATTCATAAGTATCGCAACACACAATTAATTGCTGAGTGGTGAAAAAAGCAGTAATGAATAGAAAACACTTTTGCACTGAACAAAATACATCTTCAGCGCACACTGTGCATGTCACAGCACCAACAAGAATATACTTGGCTTCACACCTGCCCCAAACCCATCATCACATCAGAAATCCTAAAGCTTTCATTGCTTAATAAAAAAGATAGCGTGTCCTTCCTCGTTTACTATCATGGCAGTAACATTACATCTTGAACTAACTAACTCATAATAAGCAGAACTAAGTGCTCGAGTGTCTTTTTTTGATGTTGCCTTGAAGCACTGGCAAAGTGCACAGTGAAAGGCTGCAGCATTATCCTATTGCTTTCCACTTAGGCTTTCCGGTAACTTGGCGGCAGCATGGTAAAGACAAGTCTTCTGATGGCTTTGACACTTCCATTTCCACTCTCTCAGTTGTGATGCTTCTCATCATTAAATTAACTGGACTCTGTAATTGTTGTTGAATGACTACCAGCAAGAGAGCCAAGGAGAACGACTCTGTTTTTGAACTGACCTCATAAAGCAAATTAACCAGCATGTAATTGTCAGGCCCGATGAGCTTCTGTTGGATCAAAACCTACACCCAGATATGTGAAGCAACAGTACATTTCCTCCCACAGTACCTTTCCTTCCACAGTACCCAGCTTCTACCCCTGTACTCTGCCCTGTGAGACCACACTGTATCCAGGTTGGGCTCCCCAACTCAAGAGAGATAGGGATCTATGGGAATGAGTCCAACTGAGAGTGACACGGACGATTAAGGGAATTGAGCATCTTTCCTATAAGAAAGGCTGAGAGAAATGGGGTTGCTTAGTCTGGAGAAGAGAATGCTGTCTATAAATATCTGAGAGGTGGGTGTCAACAAGAAGAGGCTAGCCTCTTTTTGGTGGTGCTCAGTAACAGAACAAGGAATAATGGGTATGAACTAGAACACAGAAGGTTCCACCTCAGCATGAGAAATTTCTTTACTGTGAGGGTGACAGAGCCTTGGCACAGGCTGCCCAGAGAGGCTGTGGAATCTCCTGCTCTGGAGACTTTCAAAACCCACCTGGATGCAGCCCTGTGTGACCTGTCCTAGGGGATCCTGCTCTGGCAGGGGGATTGGACTAGATGATCTTTCGAGACCCCTTCCAGTCCCTGATGTTCTGTGATTCTATTTGGTGCGTGTACCAGCTTCCTCAGGTCTCCACACTTGATTTCCTGCAAAGTTTAACATCTCCATGAATTCACTGTCCAGCATTGGGATCCTGATGTTAGTTTCCAAACATCCGAAGCCTTTGCGATTTTAACCATATAGCTAGAAAGTGTTTTTTGCACGGAATTGATATTGCTCCTAAATTAATGCATACAAGGAAAGATGTTAGCATCAAGATTTAGTATTTTCTAACCGTGAAGGTATGCCATATAATAGGTATTGATCTTATCTTTTTTTATTACACAGGAAAAAAGAATAAAATACGTCTGCTGGTGAACTGTTATAAGACAGGACAAATGGTTAGCAGTGTATGTTATAAAATACTGCGGTGACACCATGTGTGTTTGCTTTAAAAGCTTATTATAAAAATCAATGATGATATACATCTTGGTTAGGCTCATTTTTTCTAATTAAAGAGACAGTGTCAAAAAGAGGTTTTCCGTGGTTCAAGCTGTAATTCTTATTTCTTTTCATCATCTGTAATATTTTCCCTTACTGAGGAGGCCTTGCAAATAATAGCACTCTATAAAATACTGTTCATTTCCACACAGAAATAATTCTGCACGTGGCACTGAGGTTAATGTTGTTCTCTTATGTATAATCCTCTGATTAATCTTCTGGTTTTCCTAACCAGACTCGAAGGGTGAAATTCCGATTGCCTTTATGTCAAAGAATTTGCATTCACCCCAACAGAGCCAGATTTTACACCCTGGAGGTATGAAAGCTGCTCCTCTCAACTTCCCAAGAATGCAAGGAGAAACCCAGGGGAATAACTTAGTAGAAAGCAACATAAAAGAAGCTGGCAGGATCCGCTCTCTGAAGGGATCCCTCCCAGCAAAAGAGACAAGAGGAACACCTTGGGAGACAGGCAGTGCTCTTGTGCTCTCTCCATCTACTCTGCGGAAGCAGAGTGATAGCACAGATTTTCATTTTACCTTAAGTAATGAAGGTAATTATTAATGGTGATCTTCAAGGCTGTAGAAGAACGTGAATGTGACTCATCTCAAATTCACACAACACCCCTGAGGTACAGCCATAGATGCTGCTGCTTTCCTCAGCATAATGCAGAATTCCAGGATCCAGCTTTAGAGACAGGGTTCATTTATATCCCTCTTGGTACTTAATGGGTATGTAACTTCTGTAAAAAGCCCTTCCCGTACCTTAAATATCCTTGAAACATTTTTGTTGGAGCTGCCCCTTTTAAGCTGATTGATCTTCAATCACAATGAAATATATATCAAAACTATTTTGTTATTCACCCAGAAAAATCCCTTTCAGACACATCTTTCTTCCCTGAATTCCACCTATTCTGTTAACCTGTTTTCCAAGGCAGAAAAGGTCTGTGCACAGAGGGGATATTACCTCTCTGGCTCGTAGACAAAACCTCATTGGCATATCTTGAATGAGTTTTAAGTTGCAAGGTTGGAAATCTGCAAGATCCCCCTCATTAAAGATCTCTGCATCTATCACACATCCTCAACAAACATGTGGATGGCACTAAATTAAGGGCAGAGGTCAACATTACGCGCAGAGTTTCAATCCAGAGGGGCTTTGATAGCTTTAAGACAGAGTCAACAGAAGCCTCATGATGCTCAACAGACAGCAATGCAAAGTTTAGCAGCTGTCATGGACTAATCCCCTGCATGAGCAGAGACTGGAAATCATCTGGGTGAACAGAAGCTTTGCTGAGAAATGCCTGGAGCAAATACGCAGCAAACTGAATAGAAACCAACAAGTGGACACCCACCACAAGTAAAAGGAACCACAATGTGGGTTGCGTTAGGAGTTCAGGAAGTTACTACTCCTCTCTGCTTGGCACCAGGAAGGCTAAGCCTGGAATATGGTGCTCACATTTAAACCCTGCCATTTAGAAGTGATACCTGAAAGCTGTCAAAGGTCCATGAAACTGCTATCAAGATGGGTCAGTGAGCTACAAAGCAGATCGGCATGGAAAGCCCGAGGGAACTGAAATCGTTTATCTGGAAACTAAGAGCAGATCTAGAGATAACTACAACTACTGCAAAATCAGATGCAAAGATAACAGCCAAATTCTCATTAATACTGGCAGACAATACAACACAGGGGCAGCAGTCACAGACCCAGGCAGGAAGGTTCAGACTGGTCATCCAAGAAAGGCTGTCAAATCTCTGTCCTTAGACAGAGACTCGGCTTGACCAAGTCATGGCTGACCTGGCTAGTATTGCAGATCATCCCCTTTCAAGCAGGAGGTCAGACTGAAAACCTCCAGGCTTCCCACTCAAGTGGCACTTCCACGTATTAAATATCACTGTTGTGTGGAGCTCTCCGTAACTTCTCTGTTTTCTCTGCTACTTTCTGTCTTTTCCAGCCTAAATGATTCTACGACTCCGTTTTCAGGTGGTGCAACACAAAGGCAATTTTAAATTTCCTTTTTAACTCTATTTTTTTTTAACACAAAGAAATGCCTGCAACATAACAGAGACCTCTCTTACAAGTGAATTCATTTCTGTATTAAGCCACAACCTTCCTCCTCTTGAGAATCAGCAGCCGAGGGAGTCAGTAATGTGGTCAGACCCCTCGCTGCCTTTTCAGCGCTTCAGTTTTCTCACAGCTTCTGAAAAGGAAAGCAGATCCTGATCAAGGAAACTAAAGAGAAAAGCTAAAAGCAGTTCTCTGTCATCTCAGACTGCCTTAGCCTTCCTGAGACCTTGGTATCTGGCAAGAAAGGCAGAAATATAAGAAGCCTTCCCTTTTCATCTAGTTTCCACTTTCCCATCTCCCCATATTCTTCAGGTAGCAGTGTGAAAATACAGGTAAGTAGAGTGACCTATACAGACCTCGCAGATGTATTTGGATCTCTGGATAGAATCATAGAATCATTAGGGATTGGAAGGGACCTCAAAAGTTCATCTAATCCAATCCCCCTGCCACAGCAGGATCACCTAGACCAAGTCACACAGGAACATATCCAAATGGGTTTTAAACATTTCCAGAGAAGGAGACTCCACAACCCCCCTGGGCAGCCTGTTCCAATGCTCCATCACCCTCACTGTGAAGAAGTTCCTTCTGATGATAGGGAGGGATCCAAATGGGAAAAAAGAAAGTGCTATCTCAATTGTCTTAAGATATCTTTAATGAAAACTTGAACCACAGACCATTCTTCATTTTGTCTTCCTACTATTTCACGCTACTGTCAGGCTACCATACGGGTTGCACTCAGGATGCTCCTGCTAAATCATACCATAGACATGTGTTCATACTCTTCTGAGAGTATAATGATGAAGTTTATACAGACAGTGAGTTACCAGATATAATTATTAAATACCAGCTCTTACTACATCAGTATTTTAATTTTTTTTTTAACAGAAGTGGGGCACAGAAGAGCACCTTGCAAAAAGCATAAAGGCATTTGCTTTACAATCAAAGGTACAAGAACAGTGTCTTTTTATCCTGGACTGAGCCTCAACTACTTGATTTAACCTTAGATAGCACCACAGTGTCAGCTCACAACCCATTTCCCCCTACACCATCTCCTAAATCTAAACCTTCTTAAGGCAATATTCACAAGAGCTAAGGGTTTGGAGAGTCTCAGGAATGGAAGTGCTGTCGTTAGGACTACAAGCCATGTTTCAGTGTGTACTTTGTACATTTTGAGAGCTTATTTCCTCCTCCTGCTCTTAAATCTTTGTTGAGAAAAGATTGTCACTTGGAATGATGAAGTGTGTGAACTAAGGGAATTGTAGTGTCCTTAAAAGAAGAAAGAGGAAAGAAATGGCACAGTATTTTTTGCAATGGTTATTATCAAGCGCCATCCTTTCTGCTTGAGCACTTGCAAAAGCATAAAGCAACTGCAATACATCCCATCTCTATTGATTCAGAAGAGAAAGGTAATTGATTCACCCTCGGAATTTCCTTTAAAAGGCACCGGGCAAGAATTATCTCTCCTATATCATATCTCAAAACACACTAAACAAAGCTACTTGAGATTTGTATACCATCATCCATCGCTGGAATCCCCCAGCTCTTTTCAAGTATAATTGAGTCGATAGCCATATTTTTCAGGTCATTACAGGTTCTCCCTCCCTCTTTTAGGGTAAAACCCTTCACTTGCAGTATTTAGGAAAGGGCAGGTTTGGAGTGAAGGGGGGGGTTTCCTATTTTGCTGACTGACTTGAGTTTGAGGTTTAAAAAGATACAGCAAAAATGATTCAAGTGAACACTGAAGGCTGAGTATCAGGTAAAGCCCCTTACCCTCAGTCCTCCATGACAGTTTTTATTTGCAGGCTCAATTTCAGTGCATTAAAACCTGTGCAGAAAGAGATTATGCCCAACTGCCGAGGCACATACGACATGCATTGAGCCCAGGTTGCACAATGACCCTTACTCAGCAAATGCTGACCCAGTGCTGCCATGAGAATTTATACAAAGGGCTTGACCTTTAAGCCACCTGAATTTGCATATTGTTAATGCATCTTGGCACATAACCTATAAATACAGGCATTATCTCTGAAATACTGTCAGTTCTCCTGCTACATATGACAACACATCAACCACATGATAGCTTGGAAAACACCTTCAGGATCAAGTCCAACCATGAACCCAACTGTCCCAAGACCACTGCTAAACCACATCCCTAAGCTCCAGATCTCCATGACTTTGTAACATGGTTAGGGATGGTGATTCAACCCCCCACTCTGTTCCAAGGCAGCCTGTTCTGAGGCTTGATGGCCCTTTCAATCTGTTGTTTCTAGTTACTGCCACTTGCAGCTACTTATAAAATCTATTAGACACTTGGATACGAAACTCTCTGCTAACATCAGAAAGTTTGAGCTGATGGAGTGAAACTTTTCTAATATGAACAAAGGATAAGGGGAAAACTGCAGTTCTAGTGTACAGCCTTCAAAATTCCTTTGTTAAGAGATTTTACTGAGTGGTTGTAGTGGCAACAAACCACAAGAACCAGTAAACATCTTTCCACAGTAAAAATAGAAATCCAAAAGTTATTCTGCGCAGGAGAGCAACTGATAGCCAAGAAACTGCCTTCTGCAATTAACGTGCTGTTTTCCTAGATGAGCCTCTTCGCTGAAGTATTTTTACTTCGAATCTCTGACAAGTTAAAAAAAGAAGGACTGAGCGCTCAGACTGGCAGATTGCCTGAACATACTTAGAATCATTAACTGATCTCATGTTGTCACCTGCTGCCACCTTCCCACAGGGGAACAGATGTCCCAAAACAAACTGTGCTATTAGAGGGGGGACGTGAAAGTCAGGTGAGTTATGATTTCTCGGGGGACTAAAGCCTGACCACGCAGCTCTTCTGGAAGACATGGTGGTACTCTATTCAGCAATTGTGAGGAATTGTAGAGTTGTTTATGCCACAGCCCATTAGACCTTAGGGATGTGACAATAAAAGGAAACACTATGCCTGACTTGGGAACAATTTGTGAGATTAGCCATGGAATATTTTCTGTGAACACTTCTTAGGCTGTGATATGTTTGCGAAGACCTGATTGTATAAGATGCCTGAGTGGATTTGGTGAGATGTAAGTCACACGGTTTATCTGTTCCTTTACTGGAAAAGACAATCTCAGAGTCAGATTTGCAGGATGAGAAGTCACAGTTACCTACCCAAAACATCCCTTCTGGAAACATTATTCAATCCTCCTATATCATCACTAATTGAAGCCAGAAAACCTACTGGCTAGTACATTTATAGATAATTAATGCAAAGAGAAAATAAACAACTAAAGCTGATTCTCTGTCCTATCTAAAAGAACATTTGTGTAAGCTTACACAGTCCTGGGAACAGAACCAAACCAAAGCTGGGAGAGTGGCCACGTCTGGACAGCCACCTATGGCTGATTTCAGTACAGTCACAGGGACTTTAACCTCTATCAGGCACCAGGGGATGGACGATGTGTAGCTAAACAGCTTAGCCAGCTCCATGTTTGGATGTGTGCAAGAGACTAGTGAAAAATTGTCATTGTCCTCAATACGTTTTCCTCAAAACACATCTGCAGGAAATCCCCCCTCTCTTGGACCCTGCCAGAAAGCAGGAGCTAAAAAGAGGGTTATAGGGATTTTTTTGTAGAGCATCGCTGCTCCTGCAAAACCTCATTAAAGACCACAGAGAAACTATTTTAATGGCTCCAGTGTGCTGACGCATTCCTCTTATTACCTGGGAAAAATAAACCTACTGCACACATTATCAGCATGTAGGGTATACACAGCACACTCCAGGGTAGGAATAGGCAGGAGTAAAGTACCCAGGGGAAAATAAGACTTTTAAACCCATGTGGAAATGCTGGTGGAAGATTGCCAATAATGTATGTAATTCATTACAGATTATGCATAGGCTGATGCATTTGGCTGTAAACTCCCCCCGATAGCTACAGCGGGCATGGGAAAAAGTCCTACATTGGGCAGCACAAATACAAATCTACCTTTGGTTGAGTTTTGGTCATTGAACAGTCTAAAGCTTGGATCTCAACATTTTCAGGCTAATCAAGAAGACAGCTGAGTCAAAGAATTAACAGCTCCTCACTGCAGAGAATACCATAAGACAGCGTCATCCAACTGACTCCTCACAGTTGAGAGGGAGATACTGATGAGTGCCCATGCATGCTGTTGTGTACAACTGCAGACAACAGACTGCTTGGATGAGCAAAGATTTCATCAAAATAAAAAAAAAAAAAAATACTAGGTTTCCCAGTTTGGGGTCTTTGATGTGTACAAGTCACAAAAGGTGGATTGGACACTGCTGGGAAAAGGGTAAATGATGCAAGTCCCTGTGTGCTCAGGATCCTACTTCTGTCATCCAGTTACTATGTGGAGACAACATGGTTTTAAGGGCAAAACGAAACTCTGAGCAAGCGCTAGTGAACACAATAAACCACCTGCTGGCAAACTGTTCTATCTGCAAGCATAAGTTGTACATCTAGTTACAAAAATGACTAAAATACATTTATTATCTTTTTTTTTTTTGGTGAAAATAAGGCACTTTCCTAGAAATTCTATGCTGTACATGTCGTTTTCCCCAACTATTTTTAAATCCTTTCTCACTGACATTCAAACTCCACTAAACAAACTAGGAATTGCTTTTCTTATGCTCCTAAAAGGGTTTCATGGACTCTCACTGTGAATTATAACAGGCTGTGCAAGTGCCCATCCCAGGTCTTCCAAATGTCAGAGATCGCCATGTTTCTAGCTGTCTCGCCAAGAATTGCGCAGTCCTCAATAATTTTTAAGAGAATGCATTTGCAATTGCATAAATAATGCAGAGGAAACACACACTTTGCTTGCTACCTTGTGGGAGAGCCGTATTTGATACACACACACATTAAGGCTGCAGGGTCTAAGCCTGTCACTGAGGCAGCAGCCTGGGATGGATAATCAGCTCAATGCAGGAGATGAAATTCCCAACTACTTTTAACATTAATGAGAATTATACAGTAAAGGTCTGACTCAAAACAAGCTGCCCAGAGATGGCCGGTCTTCATCAAGCAGACACACGCCAGTGCTGAGCAAACACATCCAGGAGGCAACAAGACAAGAAAAACTTTAAAAAAGGAATTTTGTATAAAGATGGTTCGTTGTTCCCAAGCCTGAATAAAACACAATATTCCCTTGCTCTGACTTATTTTATTCCCAACAGAGCTGATGAAGGAAAGCAGAATTTCAATGCTTTGGAAGATTTTCTACTGCCAAATGGAATGTAAAATCAGTGACTTTGGGCTAATTTTGTCAGGCTTGAGATGCCATGCCCAGGAGCTCTCCAACTGTTCGACAAAACAGAGATTAGTTCCCTGAGCTTTTTACCTCATTTTTTCCCCCCTCTGCAATATTACATTGTGTGTTGGGACATCTGGTCCCACCATGGGAAGGTGATAGAGTCTCCTCACGTGAAGCAAGGTGGTTCAGGAAACCTGCCAGCAAGGTCTGCTCTCCATCGCTGCATTGTCAGGGAGTTGCAGGACACACAGTGCCAGCATCTTCCCATCCAGAAAGGGGTTAGTTATAAAAAAATGGCTGTGTGTCACCTATTGCTCTGTGCAATTAATCACCAGCTGGAAGAGACAGGGTACTAGTTACTCTCCAAATGTCACAAACATATGAGTGTTCAACTTCCCTGGACAAATAGGTCCCTTAGTTGAGAAAGGCCTTCCCATCTGGGTACAAGCAAACACGCAAAAGGCACAGATAATCTGTCACCCAGGAAGTCCCATGGAGCATAAATGCACTATCTGACCACCATTCATCTTCAGGGGACAACACACCTACTGAGGGCTTTCAGTTCTAATTCTCTTCTACAGGAGATGCTAGATCATCACAACAAACCTATCTAAAAGGAGGCTTCCAGCGGCTCCCAGAGGACACCAGCTCCGTTGCCACAGGAAGAAAATGCAGCGGCTCCACGCGGCACCAACCCTGGCCTGGACCTGACACCATGGACCGGAGAAGCAAAACTTCAGTGCAGAACTACTACTGTACCCCCCACCTCACCGCAGAGCATCCCTTCAACATCGCGGTGAGCTGGGGGATTCCTCTTTCTTCCTCCTGGAGCTGAGACAGGAGGACAGAGAGAGGAGAGGGAGAGGAGAGGGAGAGGAGAGGGTCCTGGAAAACCCTGTCGGCCATGTGCAGAGAGTCGGGGGGCTGGCCCTGCTGACGCAGCCATGCGGTTGGTCTCCATCTTGGGTCCCGCATGTGGCCGGGGCCCTGTGGCCACCGCCATTTTAGTGAGCCCTGATCAGCAGGAAGAGAGACTGTTGGTCACTTCTGCCGCTGAGAAAGACTAGGGGGTGCTTGGTATTGGGGAGAATTCGTCCGTGCTTAGCTGAAGAAAG
>JAOXOE010089827.1:0-26091 GCA_028565055.1 Phoeniculus purpureus
GGGGGGGCGGGGGGACACGTGAAGCAGAAGATGGACAGAGAGCCACAGAAGGACAGACAGCTGCAGTGTGCTAAGGGCCAAAACGAAACTGAAACCAAACTCCCCAGACACACAGACAGAGAGGGGGTACCAAGAAGAGGGGAAGAGGAAAACCTTACCCCCAAATAAGGACCCCAAAATTGGTCTGGCCTACTCCACCTGCTCAACCTGTGCCCTACGGCAGCCACATCTCCACTTCACTTCTGCACCCCAAGACCTCCACCCCACCCTGGGTGTGCACACCCCCCTGCTGTGTGCTGGAGGAGATTAAGCCCTTGTATGCTGGAAGGGAGTTTAATGCAAGACTACCACAAGCAAGTATGATTTCACCAAATCCATAACAGCGCAGAAGAAGTGTCTACCCAGAGGTTGTATCCATGGAAGCTGAACAGAAAGATAGCTGGGGGATGTCTACATGGATGGACAGATACTGTCCACACTTCTCTCTCTCATGCTCTGGAACTGAACCATGAACACCTTTACCTCAGACACCTGTCTGTGTCTGTAAAACACAGAGCAATGGGCAGTAAAAACAGACACTGCTGTGCCACTGTAGACAGGAATGGACCCTGGCCACGCTTGGTTCTTGGCCCACCCTCTGCTAGAGACTTCTCTGATGGGTGACAGCACCACATCACAAAACTTGCGGTGTTTGCCAAGCTTGCAGCCCACCAAGTGATGTTATCAGTCTGGGAGAAGAACTACTGTACAGGACAGGGCTTCAAAGTCCTCCAGCAGAAGTGAATTAATGCATCTGAGCCTTACTCCATGCTTCATTAAATGGGATATATGCATGGATTGTAAATGAACAAATTCTCCAGGGAAATTACTTTCTGTGTCACCAACTCTTCTACAGCCTCTCCTTCCAGAGGCCTGAAAAGACTGCTACTGAGCAAACAGGCAAAAATAATTACCCTCCCTGCCCTTCCAATTGATCAGATGTAACCATCCCCTCTTTTTTCTGGCTAGGAGGAATAGGTTTCTGAAACAGCTCTTCTACACTTTAGCACTGGCCACTGCACGGGAAATTATGAGATCTACTGATGCAGAAAGAGCTTATAATTAACGATCTGGAATGTTCAAAAAGCTGAGCTAAAGGGTCAGTGATGAGATCTCAGCCCTTACCACACATGTCTGAGGAAAATCACCAGCTCAGCAACAGAGCCCAGCCTCCTGCTGGCAATAGCGCACTTTAGAAGGATTTGAGCCTTAGCCATGGAAGTTTTCTGCGTGGGGCAATTCTGTTGCACTGCTCCAGTGAAACAGCTTGAGTGAATGCAAGTTTCTTCTTCCAGTCACCCAGATGCAGAGACTTTATTTATACACAGGTGATGTGTGATGCATCTCCCACAACAGTCCTCTGCCTCTAACACCTTTTGATATTCTGTATCAAAACAAGTGTGGAACTCATTCCAAACTGGTTACAGATCACAGAAGCACAGAATCACAGAACATTAGGGATTGGAAGGTACCTCAAAAGATCATCTAGTCCAATCCCCACCGCCACAGCAGGATCACCTACACCAAGTTGCACAGGAACATGTCCAAGCAGGTTTTAAACATCTCCAGCCACCCCAGTGCTCTGTCACTCTCACTCTCATATTTATGTGGAACCTCCTATGTTCCAGCTTACACCTAGTGCCCCTTGTCCTAGCATTGGATGACACTGAGAAGATGTCATCCTCCAGATGACTCCATCCTCCAGACAGTGGCCCTTCACATATTTACAAACATTAATGAGGTCACCCCTCAGTCTCCTCTTCTCCAAGATAAAGAGACCCGGCTCCCTCAGCCTTTCTTCATGAGGGAGGTGTTCCACTCCTGCTTTCATCTTTGTGGCTCTGCACTGGACTCTTCCCAGCAGTTTTGAGTCATTCTTGAAATGAAAAGCCCAGAACTGGACACAATACTCTAGATGTGGTCTCACCAGTGCAGAGTAGAGGGAGAGAAGAACCTCTCTTGATCTGCTAACTAGTCCCATTCTGATCCACCCCAACATACCACAAGGGCACATTGCTGTCTCATGGTCATCCTGCTGTCCACTAGGACCCCCAGGTCCCTTTCTCCTACACTTCTCTCTAACAGGTCAGTCCCCAAACTATACTGGTACCTGGGGTTGTTTTTGCCCAGATGCAGGACTCTACACTTGTCCTTGTTATACTTCATTAAATGTCTCCCCACCCAGCTCTCCAGCCTTTCCAGGTCCCACTGAATGGCAGCACAGTCTGCTGGGGTGTTGTTGACACCACCCAGATTTGTGTCATCAGCAAACATGCTGATAGTGCTCTCTAATCCCTCATCCAAGTCATTAATGAATAGATTTAATGGGACTGGTCCCAGTACCTACCCTTGGGAGACTCCACTAGATACAGATCTCCAACTAGACTCTGTCCCATTGACTCTGTGGCTTCTATCCTGCAGCCAGTTCACGATCCACCTCACAACTCGATCATTCAGACCACACTACCTCAGTTTGGCTGCGAGGATGCTGTGTGAGACTGTTTCAAATGCCCTACTGAAGAGAAGAAAGACCACATCCATCATCTATCCACCTGATTATGCCCTCATAAAAGGCTATCAAGCTGGTCAAGCATGACTTCACTTTGGTGAAGCCATGTAACTGTCTCCAATGAATCTCTTGTCCTTAATGCGCCTAGAGACAGTGTCAAGGACAAATTGTTCCATCATCATTCCAGGGATGGAGGTGAAATTTACTGGTTTATAGTTACCTGGGTTCTCCTTCTTACACTTTTGGACAATTGGAGTGAAATTTGCTATCCTCCAGTTCCTGGGCACCTCTCCTGATCCCCAGGACTTACCTCAGATTATGGAGAGAGGCCTAGCTATGACTTCTGCCGTCTTCTTTAGCACTCGCGGGTGCATCCCATCAGGGCCCATGAATTTATGTACAGTATCCTCTCTATCCTCTGTCACCAGGGCACCAACCTCATTCAACAAGGGGCCTACATTGCCTCTAGTTTCAGCTCTACCTGCAATGTATTTAAAGAAGCCCTTTTTGTTGCCGTTGGCCTCTCTTGCAAGGTTCAATTCCAAGGAGGCCTTGGCTTTCCTAGTTGTGTCTCTACATCCTTTGACTAGAGCCTTACAATCATCTCAAGTGGCCATCCCCTCCTTCCTTTTTTAATCTGCCTTTCAAACACAGTGATAAAATGTCATTGACAACTGCAGTCCTCCACAAGCAGAGGTTCTATGTCGGACCTTGTCTTTGCTAACATAGAGAGGGTAGTGGGGAGTGTGAATTCACTACACTGTGCAGCATTTGAGCTATAAATGTTCGCCTTCTCCTGGATTCAGCCAGAGCAGTGAAGGACTTTGCCCCTTATAGCTGTTGGTTACTGGCCCTTTCTCAGAATTACTGACCCATAGCTGGGTGTAATCAGAGAGTGATTTTATAAACAGCAGCCAATATGCCCATCTAAAATCATAATATCGAGCCTGAGGATTAGTTTGCTAATTAGTTAGCATCTGCTTCAGGCAGAATCTGGTGGACCACTTTAAAACAGAAAGACAATCAGGGAATGCTTATAAATACCGCAGAGGTGAAAGGCAACACTTTTTGTTCTGAGTAGAAAGGCAATAGCAACAGCTGGAGCCAAGATCAGCCTAAATCACCACAGATGCTTGCTAAACAAACATCTATCAACTAGACATCTGGAATCTGTGTTCATTGGGCAGTAGGCATCTCTGAAGTTTCCACGGGGAAAGCAAATTAGCAGGTTCCACAGACAGGAGAGGTGTGCCTCTAGAGTATTCAACAGAGAAACAGCTCTTGAGACACGCATCAAATGAAGATCTGTCTTAGTAGCATCCTGGCCAAAAGGGTGAAGATCTTGCTAAATAAGATCACTTGTTACGGGAGCAAAACTAGTTGTGACAAAATGATTATGCTAAGAAAGCCCTCCTACCAGGGACCTTAATACCCCAACAGCAGCGCCAAGTTACTTTGAGTTGTGTTTTCACTATTGCCTTTGACTAGTCTGTATTCTGCACAGGGTTTCTGCATCTTGGGATATAATCCCTGTATTGGAGCAAAGAAAAATGCACTGTCAAAAGACCTGCTTACCAAAGGTTCTCAATCCCTGGTACTCTTCAGACATTATAATCTAATGCAGAGCACTTGGCCATTTTGGTGTTGTTCTGTAAGATTGCTCCTGAGGGTTGCACCAGTGTTTAGGTAAAGGACCACTCCAAGATCATGTTTTGGGACATCAGTGCATGCCTGAAGCACTCCACAAATATCTACATGTTGCATCCTACCTATCCCTGTGTGCAACATCTATCCCAAAGCACCTGGGACATATGTACTGTGGCCTTTTGGCATGTACCACTCATGGACTCAGTACCTCAGCAGCAATATGGAAGCATTATATTGTCAAACTTGTGGGATCACAGCATCTTTGAGATGTTGGTGACCAACGGCAGGCCTCAGAGAGATATGGATGTGAAAAGACATTTTCCATAGCCTCACATCAGGGGCTAGAGCAAGCCATCAATGAAGACAAACTCATTTCCAAGCCTGCTTCAGAAGCGTGGAAGGGCAGGAAGGTAGAGTCAATAGACTCTCTACAGAGGACTGTAGTTCAACAAGGGAAATTCCTCTACAGCCATTTAGCAGGAGTGTCCTGGATCTGGTATGTGTGCAGTACATCAATACATTGCTGCCACTAGATGGCAAAAACAGCACACAACAAGCAGTGCTAAGACAACAGTGTCTTTACAAAATCAGGAATGTAGTTCCTTACAGCTAGATGACTAGATGAGGGTATACATCGTGGCCATCTAGTTTGGAAGAGATAAGGGATCTGACTGGAGAGGCACTAAATTAGGGTTAGGTGTTGTATACCTGGCCATGGAGCTTAGAGGTACAAATTAGAGTCTAGAGCCATAGATCACCAGACTGAAACCAATTAAGATTATTTGCTTAAGTAACTTTTGAACTTTTTAATTAAGAGCACACGTGTAATAGAATTATGAATATTAACTTCTCCTCTCTGGGTGGGATAAAATCAGTTAATGAGACGTGTGATATATGAGGTACAGGGCGTGCAGGCTAAAGGGGGTGTGCAGTAGGGGACTAGGAAGTCTGTACACCCCAACTACCTCAGGCAATGGGAAAAGGGGGAGGCTAGTTAGGTAAAATGAGGCTGTGCTCTGCAGCAATCTGAGACACCCCCACGGCAGTAGTTTTCCAGTGGAATCTCCCTTTATTCAAATAAAGTTAATCTGTACAGGACACCTCCGTCTTCAGTGTGAACACTGACCTCTGACAGCATCATCTTCCACACAGCAGCAACGTGTTTGTTACAGAATTTTTCATTCAGAGAGAACACGCTTGTTTTTCACCTGTTCAGCATTCCTCATCTTTATTGTCATGTCTGTCAATTTTGTTATGTCTATCAATATTGCTATGGGTGTTAGTAATCCAGCTTACTCTGCACAGAGTCTACAGCAAATGATCAGCAAAGCCAAAAAAACCAAGCTGCAGATGGACTACCCACAGGGGTCATAGGGGAGCCTTGAGGACAGGACTGGAGGTCAGAAGGCAGCCTGAAACTAGAAACAAAGCAGAAGTCAGAGTCCGTAGATTTGTCTGGCATCAAGGAGCTTTTTATTCCCAGAGCCATCTCTTCTCACAGCTGAACAACCCCAAATCTCTCTATTTGTCCTCATGGCAGCAGTGCTCCATTGCTGTGATCATTTTTGTAGCCCTCCTCTGGACGCTCCCCAACAGGTTTGTATCATTCTTGAGCTGAAGATTCCAGAAATGGACACAGTACTCCAGGTGCAGTCTCATCAGCGCAGAATCACACCTGTCAACCTCTTGGCCCCAATTCTTTTGATGGAGCCCAGGATACTGTTGGCTTTCTGGGCTGAGTGCACATTGTCCACTCATGTCCAGCTTCTCATCCACCAGTATCTCCCAAGTACTTCTGTGTAAGGCTACTCTCAATCACATCATCTTCCAGTCCATATTGATGTTGAGGATTTCTCTGTCCCAGGTGCATGACCTTGCACTTAGCCTCATGAGGTTCACATAGGCCTTCTGCTCCATCTTTGCCAGGTCGCTTGGGATGGCAACCCACGTCTCTGGCATATCTACCACACCACCCAGCTTGGTGTCATTTACATCTGAGAGTGGACTCGATCTCAATGTCTGTGTAATTGACAAAGATATTAAACTACTCCAGTCCAAATATAGATTCCTGAGGGACACCAATTGTCACAGATTTCTGTCTGGACAACAAGCCATTGACCAATACCCTCTGTGTCTGACCACCCAACAAATTTATTTTCCACCCACTTCACCATAGAAGGCTACTAGGTTGTTTAGGCTGGACTTGCCCCACTAAAGCCTTACTGGCTGCATCAAATCACTTCTCTGTCTCCCATGTGCCTTAGCACAGCTTCTAGGAGAACCTTTTCCATTATTTTCCCAGGCACAGAGGTGAGACTGACAGGTCTGTAGTTTCCAGGGTCCTCTGTTCTACCCCTTTTAAAATGAGTGCAAGACACAAGGGACTTTACCCGACTGACAGGATGTTTCAAACATCATGGAGAGTGACTTGACAACTACAGTCATCCCCTCTGGACTCAGTGATGTACCTCTTCAGGTCACCAAGACTTATGTGCATTCAGTTTCCTCAGGTGGTCACAAACATGAGTGATGTATGCAGGAGTGCAGGTTGTAGGAGTGATGTACAATAGGACTGATCTCAAGGAAAAGTTAAAATTGACTAAAAGAAGGCAAGTACAAAATTAGGCATCCATGAATGGACTGTGTGGTGATTGTAGCAATCAGAATGAAAGGTCTTCAAGATTAGAACAATACAATTCTTGCCCTTTAGTTTGACCAGCAGTTCAACCATACTAGTCTCTTTCCTTCCTTGCCTGTTTTCTTACAGTTGGTGAGGGACAGCTCCAACCCTCTGTAGAAAAGGGTCCTTAAAGATGTGCCGATTGGGTTCCGCTCTCCTGTCCCTGAGGGCAGTTTCCCAGGGGGGCCTTATTAACTTAACTCCTTCAAGAGCTGGAAGTTTGCTTCCCTAAAATTTAGAGTCCTGACTTTCCTCTTTGCCTTATCCACAGGGATCTGGCAATTCTTAAACACTATCTAGTTGCAAAATGAAAGGAGACCAAAAGAAATTCTGAGTCTAACAAAAACCTGAGACAGTAATGCTTCTTAAACAAGTCCCCAAACGGGCAGAATGCTTGGCATTTTTAACTCCAGTCATGAAATGGACTAGGAGGATGCACCGCATCGAAATCAAAACCTGAAGCATGAGGAAAGAGACCTCTTAAACATGGAACAGAAGCCAAATAAAAGATAAACAAATTTTAAAACCTGCAACAGGAACTCAAGAATGGAGGTGTGATTTATGGAGGCGTGTGTTAGCCCTAGGCATTCCAGAGACAATATTCCGGGTCAGCCTGCAGGCACCATCTAGAGTCTGATGGAGACATTCCAGATAAGGTGAAAGAAAGGAGTGCATTTCAACTCCTCCAGTGCCAGTCTCCAGGAAGGGACAGCACTCCTCCCTCCCTCCCTCTTAGAGAGGAATTACAGGACATTACACAAAAAAAACACTAAGTAATGCCTAGAAGGCAGTTAGGTCTTACAGTCTGCCAAGTGGAGAATTATCAGTGGAGAAGTGATGATGGCCCACACATTTGAATTATAGTTGGTTCTCCAAGACAGTTTGGGAAATTTTAAATAGATAAGGGAGCACAGATTTAAATACCAACACAACAAGATGCCAAGAAGCTGGGCAGAGTTAAGATTTGTGTCAGGCTGCCCACGTGAGTTTATGGCTCCTGGGAGAGAAGTACCTGGGGCTTACTCGCTTTGATATAAAAGATCACCATGAAAATGTTATATACGAAAGAATAACCCACCACTACGTGGAGTGATGAGGTTTAACCAATTTATTGATAGGAAAGCAAAACAGCGCTGGGCGGCCGGGGAGTCGCAGCTCCACCAACGGCTCGCAAATTTTAACGAGCAAAACAAGCCCCTTTTATTTTCCTCCTCAGGTGGATTTAAATCATTGCTATCTTCTATTAAGATCTTCTTAATCTTGGGGAGTTTCCATATGGTCGGCTTGTTCCTCTTTGATTTTACAATCTTTGCATACCATCTAAACATACAATACCCTGGCCCCATAATGTTCACACTTTGTGGTTTCTCAAGATGTTCTTTGCGATACCTCAGCAACTTAGGGTATGTTTCTTAGAAGGAACAATCCCTTCCCCTGATTTTATCAACAAATGCTATTACCTATTACAAAAATGTTTTCGATGTTGCTGTTTTAAACAGACAACATTGCTACAAACCTGCCGAAGGGCAGTGCGTGGTTTCATATCAGCAGACCTGAGAAGGCTGCGGTGAACTCTGGTGTGGTCCCTGCACAACGGCTGATGAACCCTATGCCCCAGTTCTGCTGAGGCATACGCAGTGAGATTTCCAAGTCGGAGCTTATCCGGAGACAGGACAAATCACTCCCAGCTGCCAGTGGTCGTACAAATAACCTGTTCAGAAAGCAGACGGGAGATGGCGTTGAAACACCAGCGCCTGAGTAGCGATCCCACAGCAAACCCATGGACAGTGACACTGGCTGCAGAAGGTTATCTTTCACCGTGGTGCACTTGAAGGACCATGATGAAAAGGCGTTTGCTCTCACTTGGGAAGTAACAGAGCATCTCTTTAACAGGCTTCCACACCTGTGTAGACGTGCACCTGCTCATGCCACACTTTCTTGACTTTTACACGCAGCCTCAGTCCCCCAGGATGTGAAACTACCGATTCACTAACACTCTGGTTGGAAGGATCTCCCTCCAAAAGGTGGGAGGACTGTCAGCAATAGTATGGGAATCAGAAATGGAGATTCCACCCTAAAGGTGTCAGGGCCCAAGAGAAGAAGCAAAATTTGTAGGCAGTTGATGGATAGGAGGTAGTGAAGTGATTCCTCCAGATACCTGAAGAAAAATCCAAAAGCTGCAAGTGCTCCAGTCAAAACTGTGGTGAAGTGCACTGTGAAAGAAAGTCCCTTGTGTAGCCCAATATGCGGCTGGTGCAGTTAGAGTGTAATTGTGATCTCCTGGCATGGTGGTTAAAAACACTCCTGGTCCCCAGTAGCCTCCCGCTTCATCCTCACTTAACATAATGCAGTCCCCTCCTTCAAGGGAAACCTTCCACACAAACTCGACCTCCAATTCACCAGGATGTCTCAAAAGCTTTTCCTGGATCTTCATCAATTCTGCTGGTGACCAGGGGACAGTACACATGGTAGTGTGTACCTCCTCATCGCTGTCAACGGAGGTTTCAGTTTTAACGGGAGGTCGTAATGAGGTTAACTGCGATCTGTGCTCGGGATTTTTTCCCAACTCATATTCTTCACTGTCAGATTCAGACAGATCATCCTCAGCTGGGGTGTTAGAGTTTGTGTTAAGTTATGTTTTAGAGTTTGTGTTGAGTTTTTAACTCATTAACTTATGAATCTGCTGAACTTGAGCAGAAGGTTGTATTTTGTCCAACAACTGACTCACTTGTTCCCACAGTCAATCCTGGACGAGTATAAGACAATTATTCTCTCTCACTATTTCATGGCTTCTGCTTATAAGCTTATCATTTTCCATCACGAGTTTATCAACTCAGGCTCATCATTTTTCTCCTGTCTCCTTCTCATGGGTCAGAGACGCCTGTAACACCTCATTCTCAGATTTCAAAGCTGCGTACTCAACAGAAGACATTAGAGTGGGAGCAGGGGTCTGTTTAGCTTCTTGCTGTGCACAAGATAAGCAAGCGCCAAGAACCGCACAAGTCACACCCTTGCCTTTACCTTCTTTAAGCTTGGAAGCAGCCCAACGCTGTTCAATACGCTCTATCACTCTGTCTTCATCTTTCCAAAATTTATGGGGGCACTCCTTCCCAGCTTGGGAAGGGGCACAAGAATATTTTTGCAACAGCTCATCCATGACAGTCCTGCCGACTACACCAAAATTGACAATACAGTAGTAAAATACAAACATTTGTTTAAGGGAATTGTGGGATAATTAATGGAGGTAACTTGAAAATTAAACTTGTATTAGAAATGGAGCACTATGCGCACATTAAGGAAAGTTCTAAGCCTCCAGGGTGGAGTGCAGCTAGTATGCAACCTTCCTCTGGTGGTTCCCCAGGCAACTTAACATCGCAGCCAAATCCTGTGATAAGATGGGCTGCTGTGGCCAAGCCCTGTGATAAGATGTACAGGGATGGGAACTTAGTGGTACTTCAAAGGTGACAAGCTGTACTTTTGCAACCCTGAGCCATCGTTCTGTCATCTTTTGACGAATCGCTATCCTTGTGCGAACCTTGCTCATTATAATGTCATTATAATACCAAAACACACCTCCATCTCAAACCCTACCCGCCTCCGAAAGGTGAACCTCCCTCACTGAGCGTGCGTCCTAAATTTCTTAAGTCTCTATTTTTTAAAAGCAAAGCGAGAGAATTTTATACCAATCAGAAACAAAAATATGTATGACTAGAGCCACTCAAGCTCCACCTTGAAGACAAAAAATAATATAAAAATAGCGCAGCAAAAAGGGGAATTTTGGGGGAAGATACCATCTTGAACAAGTCAGGGAAGATTTGTGGATCTCTGACTCCTGGGATCTTTCTTCCCCCCACATAGGGATGCCTTTGGGCGAGACACAAACCTTCTCGAGAACTTTATAAATCTCTATAAGGTTATTTTTTAACCTAACCCTTTGGTAATTTTAACATTTGTGTACACCTATTTTGCCTACAGTGTCCATCACTGACAATTCCTAAAGAACCTGTAAATCTGTTGCTCTGATTAATTACTCCTGTTCACGTAAACTAGCCTCGCCGTTTCTCACTGGACATAGATTATGGCTAGACGAGAACAGGACACACTATCGAGTGAATCCGAGTTATACGGACTCGTAGTGCCAGTACTTTCTAGTGAATCTGACCTAGTTATCAGACTCATAGTGTGAAATAGGGTATCGCTCAGGATTTGAACCTAGCCATCCCCAGCTCCTCTGAAGCTGTAAAGCAAAGGGGTTTACTCCCTGCCAGATTTACTGCTCTTTTAACGCAACACCGTGAACCATTTACTTTCTACAAGACCACCATATTTTACCGTTCCTGTTGCCCTGACTTCCTGGCTAACATAGACAAAAGCTGAATCGGTATCACTCAATCTCTTTTAGATCTTTTGAACTATTTTTACATTTTTCCAGAAGGCAAGTATTTGCCAATTCCATTTGAAAAGTGTTATTAGAAGTCTATTCATAGAAGGTTGTTGCTTTGAGGGCAGTGATTTTACTATCCATTCGCATGATTTTCATAACTGACTGCTTTCATTCAAAAATGTAAGAGAAAAATTTGTAGCAGTTTCCTTAGACCATTGCTTAGAAGCACATCTGCTGTGCACAGAAAAGCACCGCCACGGAACGAACCTTGTAAGAGCTGTGTAGGAGCCTTGTAGGAGTACATTAGCTGATATAGCAGCTAACTTGGCCTTTAGTCTCTCCTTCTTATCTGGAATCCTATTTTCTGCTAAAGAAAGATACTTGTTAATGAAACAAACGTCCTTGAAGACATTTTGTTGTTAGTCATGCTTACAGCTGCATGTTTCACTCCCTTCAGCTGGCCTCAAGAATAAAAGCCATTTAGTTGTGGAAGTTTAATAGGCAAAAGCAAGTGAACACGAATATGTTTCTGCGCGTATCAAGGACACTTTTCATCAACGTATAAAAGAGCAAACACAGCACATAGTTTGTGCTGCTCTTGATAGAGGTGTACAGTATTTATACTTCCTTGAGATAAATGTGTTGGTGCCTTGAGGTTGTCCAAGTGCTTGTCATCAGAAAACCCTTCCAGTTGTTTCTTCTGAAGACCAGACTTGGGGTTTCCTGGCAGTGAAGTTCCTCATAGAAGTCTTACCTCACATTCTGGTTCAGGACACCCACACCCATCATTATTAAAAAGAAGCAAAAAAAACAAATCCACAAACAAAGGCTTGATTTTTCATTGTGATTGCTTTCAGTTTCGGTATTTGAGGGCCCTTTGCAAGACACTTCATTCAAGTGCAGCTGCTGTTACAGTCTTCCATTTTATTTGTGTCAGTGGGGATTTCTCAGAAGCGTGTAAGGTAAAAAAAATGTTTGGAATTAACGTGTTTTTCTTTAGCTACAGTATTTTTAGTGCTCAAGGTTGTTTAGGGGGCAGAGATCAACACTAGTAAATGGAATAGGACGAAGTCTATGTGCCAAATGGAAGTAGTGCTTGGTGTAGCTTTCATTTAAATGTTCCTTCATTAAGTTCATGTGACCAGTGTCTGACTGTTGCTGTCACTGTGGTTCTATATTGAGAGAAGTCTTGTAGCTCATTTGAGTAATAAATCCATATTCTAGGTTAGTAAGTATAGTGATTCCTTCACAAGTTACAGGTGATAATTACTGAGATAATTTTGCAGGGCTTACGACTTGTCACACTTGGCCTGGACTGGTTGTGGCTTACCCAGACCTTTCTTTTGTTTCTAATATGTAACATCATTTTTTTAATGACCAGTTGGCTAGTGCCCAATTGATTTTATTTTTGCTTAGCTTTGTGTAATTGTGCAGTATGACCAGTTTTTAAACAGATAGTAAGGAAGTATGTATTCTCGGTGAAATTAACTCTTTATGTCTCTCTACCAAATAAGTAGCATGTAGGGGAGTAACAGAGATAACAGATATCGTCTGGGATAATATCCTCTGGGATAAGAGACCTTGAATGTGTACACAGCATGGTGCTAAAATTACCCACCAGTGCCCACTTACTGAGAGTTAAAGGAATGAAAGGTTGCAAGCTGCATAAAACTGGTCTTAGTGGGGACAAAGAGGAAAAGCAAAGTGTATCCCTCAAGAGTAAAATGGGAAATTCAGTGCTAACATAGAGATACATAACCAGGAAGTTATGCAACCAGCAAGTTGCATGTCATGGTATAAAAAAGTGCCACGCAGACTGTAGGACGATGATGAGGGAAACACCAACATCTCACCCACCTCTCATCCACCATCATCATATCTTTCCAATGAAAGGAGGACGTGGAAGGCTGACAGTTTGCCCTAACTCCATCCCAGGCTTAAGCCAACACCCTTGGAGCCAGATAACGTAACAGGAATGAATGGTAGCATCAGGATCTACTTGGAGGCCCACAAACATTTGTTTCAGTTTGATTCCAAGGGTGAAATTAAGACACAAATGAGGTCACATGCTGTCAAACAGTTGCTTTTATTCTTAAGAGTCAAAAGGAAGGGAAGAGCCATAGAAAAGTCAGAAAAAAGGGTTAAGAGAAGACTGCAAGCAGGAGGGCTTTTGCAAAAGCAGGTCACTACCATAGGGTTTCACAGGGTCCTATAGATCCATCTCCAGTTGGTTTTTGGTGGTAGGCGATTGCAAACATAGATGCTGAGCAAGGGGTTTTTATAGCAGTTCAAGTCCCAAAGTCTCTGCCTGATTCCAAGAAACACCATGCACATGCATGAAGGGGTGGTGTCATGCAGGGGTAGGTGCAGGCCAAGTTGGTCCCAGGTGGTCACCGAGGAGCTGGTTCAGGGGGAATTCAACAGTAGACATCCCTCCAGGTCAACAATCGATCAAACATGCTATGCCTGCATAGTTAGCTGTTTACAGAGTTACAAACCACAAGCCATCCCATTCTTTCTGCAAATGTTTCCTTACCATGGGTTCCTTTTTTTTTGGAGAAGTGTTTGTAATTGAGTCAGAAACTGCAGATCAAGCAGGCTTGGAGAGAGAACTTCCCTTCTGCTGCCCCCCAGTTCAGCCTTTAGCAGGTAGGGATCATTTGTGTAACAATTTCCATTTTAGTGATAGTTTTAAAGATAGTCCTCAATACCAAAAAGTCACTATTTGCTGTATTTCTATTAATAAATTCTTGACATTGCATTCAATGTACATTTTGTTTCGCCCATTTTAACCTACCTAGCATGCAGTGAGAACTAAACATCTGATTAAGATAAAATGGAAGGAAGATGATGTTTGGACTTTTCTATGACTGTTAGGCACCTGAGGGACTTTTGATGAATGGTTCACTTTGAATTGTGATGATCTGTCCTTCAAGCACAAAAGACCTGAGGGTTACTGTTCAGCCTAAGCTGTGAGGGAATTTGTATTTTCTCAGGTGCACTTATTGTAATCACCTTTCTGTAACAAATTTAGCACTGAATATGCAGTTATTTTTGTTCAGATACCATATCTAACCTCTTTAGTCACACAGAAACTGCGTGTTTCTGTTCCCACTCAAAAGTGTTTACCATTCTGTTCCATGCTGCTAAACATCACATTCTAGGACAATCTAGTCATTCTACAACCAACTTATAAAACAGAATAGTAAAGAAAACATTAATACCCAGCTACTTGACAGAATGAAATTGTCGTGTTCGTTTTTTCCTTAATCTGGAAGAGTCAAAGATCCTGTTTCTCATTTTCCCAGCTCAGGAAATGGGAGAAGTTATGTAGTTTCTCCACATGCTGTTTCTATCCAAGAAACTGGTTGTTTTCTCAGTTTATGCATGTCTGAAAGGGTTTTGAGTACATCTGTGTGGGTGGATATGTTATTCATCACGTTGCTGTCTCCTGTGCTTATAAGGGGGGGGATCCCAGCAAGAAATGTAGTGCACTTTTATGCATGCACAAGCATAATGTGGTGGAGGTTTTCAAGCAGTATTTAGCAAAGTAAGGATACAGTAGTTTATTCATTACCAAGCTACAATGCTAATGAGATTAGAGTATTTGCTACACTGGAAAATAGGGGGAAAGAATAATGTTATTTATCAAATGACCCTGCGACTTTCTCCAGAGAATCACTTTTAACACTGGTCCCTGCTGCTCAACACCGTAACAAGCTCCCACAGATTGTTTTCATTAATGCTGGTACAGAGCAAGAGAACACCTAAAGAAAGTCCAAGCAGAAGGTACAAGATCATCAGTAGATCAATAAACTTTTTATTTTCTCTTTTCCAATGTATTGAGGCCAAAAACAGGGAGAAAAAAATTAATATTTCTAAAATCTAGATAGGGTTGAACCCCCCCTATTATCTTCAAGGAATGAAATGCCTCTTTCCTGGCGTGTGGGCTTCACTCTCTGCTTGTGTCTCACCCTAACAGGTTCCTTGCAGCTCTCCTCCAGTGTTCCAGCAATCTTTCCTTGTCTCAGAGGGCTATGAACAGCAAGGACTCTCTAATGTTTTGATCACTTACATACACATATCCTTCTGCACGTTCACATGGAGCATCTCAAGTCCTCCTCTTTCACCACTGTCAGCATGGGTCTCCCAGCAGTTAGTCTTTGAATTAGATTTACAGAGAATTTGACACATCTAGCTGGTCCAACAGACAGCAGCAGTCTGTGCTTCCACTCTTGTCTTCCTTCTGATGGGTTTCTGTGTGTCCCACCTACCAGTTCTAGCAAATATTCACAGCTGCTGATAAGGAGACGCTTCTGCATTCCAAAGCTCTTCTTTTATGACTACCTCATCCTGTTTCGAAAGACCCTGTAATCTTTTTATGGTTCTCTGTCCTTGCTCTGCTGAATCCTTTTGCTCTGCATTTTTCTGAGGTACATCATTTCCCTCATTAGGACTAAGGATGCTTTTTGCTGTAGTTCTCATATCTCTCACTACTCTTCATCAACATTACAGTTTCCAGTAGTGGCCTGTATGATCAGTGTGTTAACACAACCTAAAGCAATACAAATGATCATTATAATAATTATACTCACAATTATTGTTTGAAGCAAAATGGCTAGTCATCCAGTAAGGGAGAGTGCAAAACATTATGATATCTCGTTTAAACATTCTCCTTCCATTGCATATGAGATCTCAACTCAATTTCACTGGTTTATTTTGTCTATTTATTGGTCTAAATGTTCACTCACTCTGAGACTACAGATGCAACAATCCTTGTTGCAAGTTCAAGTAGCCACATAATCCAAGTTCATGCAGCAATATCAATTGCTATCATCAAATTTATAGTACAATTTTTTATTTGCTTGTAAATGAGTATATAAATCTTGTAACCCTATGCTAGTGGCATTTGCTAACAACTCTACTTGACTGGTTAGATTACACAACCACATTTAGTTTTGAAAGGATGTAATCTGGGGATTAAAGATTGCCTTTAAAATCCATCCTAACTTAGTTCCAGTAGATGTATGCCACCACGGCTTTGACTCTTGAGTTTAGTAGTCACTTAAAGGTCCTTGTATGCATAAAGGATACACAAAGTTAGCATTCCCAAAGTGTGTCAATGCACTTTTTCTATTTTTTTCCCTAATAATAATTTCCACAGCGACAGCCTAATTGTAATGCTCAAACTACTAAACCAAATTTCATAATTAGTCCTATAACAATTAAAAATCCATGTACAATTCCACCTAGAATGTTGGGGGTTCTGAGTTCTTGCCTGTGTTGTGTTTGTAATCAATTGTACAGCACTGCCTTCCAATTTGTCTTTCCCCAAGCTGTTCATTGCACTATGATGTAATGCCACTCACCTTTCTTTTGTCCTGACCAGAAAGTAGAAATGTCAGTTTCCTGTGGGAGATTATCACAAAACTCAGGGACTTTTAGCTTTGGCCCTCATGGAGCATTCCATTCCATTAAGGAGTTGTACTAAGTTTGCATTTTTGATGAGCTGAGAGGTGATAGCTCATCTTGTGGATGGCAGACTTCATACTTGGTATTGTACATGTCAACAAAAATTCTTGGAATTATTACCCAAAATATGACTCCATCTTCCTAGGTCAAAACCCTTTTCTGGTTTTGTATGAAATGTAAGAATTCCTATTCTATTACTCAGTGTAGCCTCAAAGGTTCAATTTGGATCAAAAATTGAAATTTCCTCAGTCTAGTGGGCGAGATGCAGATTTCGGCAAGGGGAGACAGATGGTTACACTGCTACAGTTGCGGATTCTCCTGAATGACTGGGTGAGTTGTAACACTAAATTCTCATTAACAATATCAATTCAAAACAGATTAGCCACACACATATAAATTTCATTTTAACAAGGTTAGATTAACAACACTATCAAACAGCGTGCTAATATTTCTCTTCTGGAAGAAAATCTCTCATCTTTGTCCTGGCTTAGATTCTTTGGTGACAGTTTAGATTCCCCAGGGTCTTTTAAACACAACAGAAAACCAAGGACAACATTTGTAGTAAAGAAAAAGAACAAGTTTTAGTAACAAAACATGAGAAATGGTTAAGAGACAAGTGAAGGGAAAAAAACCTGCAAACTGCTGATAAGCCATTTCCCTACCACTTTTCCCCCTCCTGCTGTAGCAAATGCCAACCCTGCCCTTCTCCCAGCTTAAGAGAAAGAGAGGAAAACAGAGAGAGGAAGGATGTATTATCTTTCACCAAGTCTGCGTAGCAGGAGAGAAGAAAGAGAGCAAGACTGCCATTCTGCGCCGAGCTGGAAGCCAAGAGAGAGCCTTCCGCATTTCACAGGTCTTATATGGCTATGGAGAGGGATATCTGGCTCCTCTTAAGTGGGTCATGTGCTAAGAGACTGACTAGGAGCGATAAGATGTCTCAACATTGTTCTGTGCTGATGCTCTAACAGAAAACAATTTTCACTTTGGTGAAGATAACAAGGCACTGGCTATTCCTGATGACTAAGGACCCTGTGGGAGCCTGAAACTCCTCTGATATGGTAAAGAGACCAAAGGAGGTCTGATAAATGCAAGGCCTTCCCGAGAACATGGAACTGTCTTGGTTACTCCACCAGTCTCAATACAGCACAAGTGCAGAAGACAGGTCAGGGGCAGGTCATCACAACAAAGACCTGTGAGCGATGAAGGCAAACCTCAAGAGACCACTGGTACAAACAAGACAGACCGAAGGAAGATATTTATGTTAAATAGTTCCTGGGACCCCAAGGGCAGTTTGGGAGAAGGGCAAAGGCATCAGTGATAGAGGCAACATGGTTTGTTTGAACTTTTACCCACGGAGAAGCAAAACTGGATCAAAGGGACACCGCTGAATTCTGTGGTGATAACTGTATCTTGCAAATTCTCCATAACACTGCTACTTCTTTTTGCTTCTCTGAGCTATCTTTCTATCTGCTGACAGGTTTTGTGAAGCTTTTAAATAGAAGTCCTGAGGTGAAGTGTAAACTCTTTAAGTCTGGCTATCTGTGGGGATTGAGTAGACTGAAGGTGCAGTGCGCTGTTTGTGCATCCATAATCATGGTAGGTAGTCCGATATATTGGATATGACCAGACTCACAGCACCAGAACTGGTATCACACAGAAATTAAACCCAGATGCCCCCACTCCCTCTGATATCTGGAGGACAAGTTGGAATGCAAAGGGGTTTATTTTATCCAAAATTATCATTGTTATGGGACACTCTTGCACATTAAGGATTTCCCCTCAAAGGCTCAGAGGAACAGCATCACAAGCTTCTTTTAACAATCGATAGCGTTTTGGCTGGTGAAAGTCTTTGATGTATAAAAATCTTTGGCATATAAAAGTAATAGTCTTTGGCATAGGCACTAGCTGGTTTAAGGACTTAGCAATAAGGACAAGAGTGCAGGAAAAAGGAGTTCAGGAAGAGAGAAAAAACAGACAAGAAGAAGGGAGAGTAAAGGAATATCAACAGCCTTTGATCCCACATCGCTGGAGTCTTGACCTGTGGAGTCCCAGTGACAGGGTGACAAAGGCAGACGTGTGCACTTGCAGATGTGCACACTTGCAGCCCAGGCAGCTGTCTAGTGCCTGCACAACCATGGACTCTAGAACAAGAAGACTCTTGAAAAGTCTTTGGAAAGCTGACCTTTTGCCAGGTACCCTTCAACCAAGGCTTACCTTTTCTCTAGCGCATATGCACACTCGTGGAGCTGGTGGAATCAGAGAGGCAGTTCACTGTCCTGCCTCCACAGGGTCCCTCTGCCCCTCTTGCCAGGAAACAGGTGTTTCCTGCTGCAGTCTCTTCAGCTCAAATTGTGGTTCTTGCTGCAAACTGTTGCGCTTGAGTTGTGGGCTGCATGCCAACTATCAGGTTGTTTGAGATAGCCTTAGGCAAGGCATTTTGGGTTCCTCACAGGCAGTCTTAGACACAAGCATACACATTTTTCTACAGGGCTTCTTAAAAATCATTGCTGGTGAATCAGGTTTTCCAACACAAACAAAGCAGCACCTCTTTAATTAGTTCCCTGTTAATTTAGCGACTCAGTTCCATCAAAGGCTACATCCTCGGGATTTCCCCCGGCAAAGAAGTCTCCCACAACCTGGCAGATTATCCAGTTTCAATCCAAAGAAACCTACAGCTAAGGATAAGTGACCAAAGACTGAAGTTTCTGAGTATTAGGAAGAGAGAAAGTGAGAGACTGAAAGGAAACCAACTTCAATTTCTCATACAAATTTATATCTGTCCTTAAGTTGGTAATGAGTGGACTCAAGGTCCCTGGTGTGAGATTTGGGTCTCCTTGCTCTGCTCTCTTCCTTCTGCTGTTCACATCAGGAAAACTTTACCTGCACTAACAGAAAGGAGCTTTCACTTGGAACCAGCACTTGGGGCAGCACTGACAGGGAATCAATGTTGCTGAGAATCCTGGGCTGAGCCAGAGCCTGGTAGATGGCTGCTTCTCCTGGGAGTAAAAGGGAGACACTTGGAAAGACCTCCTAGGGCAGGGGTATCAGAAGTCAACAACAGTTCCTCCTAGCACACTCCAGTGTGCTGGGCAACCTTTCCCTGCCAAAACTGAGTCAGCAGATTTACAAAGTTCAATAAAAATCACTTGCCCTATCTATATGGTCGTCTGGTGACCAGAGAATCCAGGGTGGGAAATCAAGAGGAAATCTTCACATCAATGCTTCTTCATTAAGAAAGTAAATGGTTGTATTCATTAATTGTAAAAGAAAAAAGCTATGAACCATACACAAGGAATGATAATTTAGGCGGTTGCATCTAAGCAAAACAACACATAAACGATAAGAAGGTGATATATCAGTTTCACTCAAACCAAATGAGTCATTTGGTTTGCTGAGGGGTTCCAGCAATTCTTAAACCTCATTTCATTGCAAAATGAGAGGATATAAAGAAAGGTAAAGAACACAATTAAGGGCTAGGTGATAACAACCAAAATGCCCATTAAGGACTCCTGACACAGGCAGAATGAATCTGTGACATTGTTGACTATTATCTGGAGATGAGCTGGAACAATACAAGTCCAGCTGCTCCAACAAACACTGCAGACTTAATAGGTAGTCTGCAAGTAGCCCATGGAGAGCAGCACTAGATGTAAAATACATATTCTTTATGATTCCCCTAAAGGAAAAGAATGAAGACAAATTTGCTTTCACTTGGGAGGCAATACTTTGAACAGACCCCCTCTAGGGCTATAAACATTCACTCACATGCTGCATTTGCCAAACTTTTACACTCACTCCCCAAAGATGATATACTGGTGGTACTTGGCTAATTTCACTTAGGAGTCCTCCAATAACGAGGCCACAGCTTGTGTCTTAACAATTCACAATGCGTTGGGTACCAAATCACTGCATTAGGATCAAATCACAATGGAGCTATACTCTATCCATTAGCACATAGACTATGGGCCCAGTGAAACAGCAACAAATGGCAAACTGTTAATGTGTGTGTTGTACAGGAACTATAGGGAATTATTTTTATGAGTAACACCATCGAAGACGAAGACGTCTGTCTTGACACTGAAAAAAATGTCACGTTGAAATGCATACTGAATATGTCATGCTGAAATGATGAATGCCCTGAAAACACATATATTGGTAAAGGATATGTTTACATGAGAAACCCTTCAGATTTTATATTTGTAAATAGTTTTACTGTAGGTACAAGTAGCCACTTAAATATTTGTGCTTGTACCTTTCCAGAAATCATGGGATGTGATTTTAGCTACTTAACCTCTGTCACATCTTACCAATTGCTACAACTTGACATAGTGAAAACTCAATAACAAAAGTTATTGAGCGGACATTCTTTTATTTCTTGGTGCCAGGCAGCACAGGGTATCTCTCTTTGCTAATCGTGCACACCAACTTGAAGTCACACATTCATGTCATACATTTATACAATATCATCACATATATTCAGTAGCTTATTTTTAGAAACTCCTCTTAGATAAAGTATGCATAATGGTGTCATGAGGGGGCTTGCTGATGTGCACAAAAATCTTATCTCACAGGATGTCTGCAAAAATCTTGTCTTGCAAGTTGTTATCTTGGTTGCAAGGCTGTTAAGCTCAGCCCATCCCCCCCATGCAGTGCTAGCTTTACACGCCCCCATATTAAATGTAATTAAACTTTGAACCAAGTTTCACTGTGTACCCATCAGAATTAATCTTACATTGGAAAAGAAATTTGGACAACATGATGACATGTGTCAACTGTTAAAATGCATTTGAAACAACAGGTACAAAATTCTAATGAGCAATCATCACAACACAGATGAGATCTTGGAAGGAGTGAAGTGACGTGTGGAAAACGAAGTCCAACTGGCAGAGAGAAAGAACAGGTATGCTTCATTGCAGTGCTGGGCACACGGGGCGGAGGTGGGAAACCCTCCAAATCGTGTGCACCGGAGCGTGAATTTCATCAGGCTATATACAGACTTTTCTTACATCTGCATAAACAGGAGGTGATATTACAATTAATTATTATCATGAACCCCTCCCTTGACTCCTCCTGTTCGTGTCTGTGCAGCTGATCTAGGGGGTCTCAGGCAGCGTCTTTTGACTGAAGCTGAAGACCTTTTCCACTGTAAATTCCTTAGCTTGTTACCTTTGGCAAGAATTCTAAGCTGTTACAGGCCATTAGTCACAAGGCTGAGAAAGTAACCTCGAAGATAGAGAATCTTCTTCTGATTGGTCCTTCCCCACTGCTAGAAGACTAATTGTCCTTTTCTCTCCTTCTTATCTGTCATGCATACAGCTGACAACAATTTCTCACCCATTCTCCCCTACATCCAAGGCATCTTTTGTTTCACCATCCCCCAGATTCCTCTCAGCAAGTCTCACAATTTCCCAGTAAAGAAAAACTAAGTCTCACAGCACATCTTTTCCATTATAACAGAAGGATGAAAAATGTAACTGGTAGGAAATTCTTCTTGGTTGCTCACCGCACAGCAACAGGAGTTTTGAATTTCATTCTCACCTAATTGTGATTTTTTCTGACTTTAAAAAATCTATTAGTTATATTTTATGTAAAGGATTGGTTCATGATAAAACAATCTAACTCCAACCACACAAAACATACAATCCAATACACAGCAAATAGCAACACTCCACTATCTACTTACCATCTTACCATGGATCTGTAAGTACAAAATTCTGTTCGTTGCACTGAAGCAAGAGGCGACCCTACCACCACATTGTGAGAAAAAGGTGGATTTCCTACAGTCACAGGATGGAGTGTGATGGCGTGCCTCACCCCGCATCAACATGAGCCTTTGTCTCCTGTACTCTGCTTCTGCTAACAATGCCTCTTGGTGTGATGACTGCATCCTGCTCAACACTGATTCCAGGGAAACTGATAACAGTACAATAGCCAAGGGCTAACTGGAGGTCAAGATCAAGTTTGGTTGTGTAAATAGGATCATCTTACCACACAAATAGGGCATCCCAAGAGCTCTTCGAGTCCTCCTGCACGGCAGATGGCTGCAACTGAAATGAAGAAACTCTACAACACTGAAGCAAGCGTTCTTTATTGCAGCATTGGGCGCACAGGCAATCTCTCCTCCTAGCATTTGCACACCCTTATATGCTCATACATATTAACATTCCTCAGGATAGGAGGGTTTATTTACATTGGTTTCCGCCTCCCTGAGCATGTGCACTGTCATCCATGTAATAGGTAATAGCATTTGTTGATAAAATCAGGGGAATGGATTGTTCCTTCTAAGAAATATATCCTAAATTGTTGAGGTATCACAAAAAACATCTTGAGAAACCACAAAGTGTGAACATTATGGGGCCATTGTATTGTATGTTTAGATGGTATGTAAAATCAAAGAGGAACAAGCCGACCATATGGAAACTCCCCAAGATTAAGTAGATCTTAACAGAAGATAGCGATGATTGAAATCCGCCTGAGGAGGAAAATAAAAGGGGCTTGTTTTGCTCGTTAAAATTTGCTAGCCGTTGGTGGAGCAGCGACTCTCCGGCTGCCCAGCGCTGTTTTGCTTTCCTATCAATAAATTGGTTAAACCTTATCACTCCGTGTAGTGGTGGGTTATTCTTTTGTATAGAACAATCCAGACAGTCCTCTGGAGAAAGGCTTGAAGTTTTCATCAACAGTTCTTAAACCAGCTGGTTTTCTTGCTAAAGAATGACTAAGGGGATTTCAGGGAGTTTTCTTCTGAGCACTACATTCCACTGCCTAAAGTTTCAGTCCTCACTTGTAAATACTGAAGTTAATACGTAACACACAAAATCTTTGTTTCAACACAAGGTTCTCCCATTGAACAAGGATGCCTGTCAAGGATATTTCTCAAGGTCGAGAGATTCCTTGCTGCAACAGCACTCGGTAAGTGACTAATTGCATGCAAAAAATTTGAGCTGTATTAAGATAAATATTTAACTGTGCACATACAGTCTTTTAAGTGAGAAAGTCTCCTGACAGCTTTGTCTGACCCTGTCCTCCATGTAGTAAACAATCTCTTGTACCTTGCCATTGAATCCCATTAAAAAGTCACAATTACTGGTCAAACTTTGTTAAACCACTGTTTCATATCAATAAACATATTGTTACATCTCCTTTGCAAGTGAAGCGCATACGTAGTTCCTGTGACACAGCCTCGTCTCACAATAGTCTTGCAGGCTGTGCAGTATAAATGATGCACATAGAAATTCTGTACATCAGCAAAAGGTCCTCTACAACTGCAACTGTAGCTTTAAAAAGCGTATGGGGCATATGGGAGTCTGGAGAGAGGCATCTATCGTAACCCAATGCTAAGGCACAGGCCTATGGAGGCAAAGGTCAGGCTTTAGCAGAGTTAGAGCTACAGGAGATGCAAAGCAAGAAACCTGAACAAGCACTAGAAGGGTGTTGGAAGTGCTCAAACAGAGCAAATATAAAACCAATTGGAGTAGAGTTATTGCAGATGGATGTCAGATGACTGGAAATACAATTGCTCCATCAGTAATGTCAAAGAGTAAACCAAAGTTAAACCAAAACTAAAAGCTTTGGTTGAAACAGCAGTCCCTGCAGGGGATCACTGGCAGTCGTATATGGACTAGGAATGGGGTCCAAGATGGGGAAGAGGCTATAACACCATTTAAATTGGCAAATTTTCATGGTGCAAGGCTGAAAGTAATCATTAGTAAGTTTGCAGATGACATCAAGTTAGGTGGGAATGTTCACCTGCAAGAGAGTAGGGAGGGAAACTAAGAGATCATAAACTGTAGTGTTGATTTGTTCCCCTGACGCTGAATGCTCAAATTTAACTTCAAAATTAAGTACTTTCCTAATAGATTGCATTCAGCTTCAGGAAGCAAAAGTAAGTCATTAAGACAAATTTTCTTTTCTGTTTCTACTTCTACATCCTTTACTATAGGTACTTTAAAAGGTTCTCCTTTTGCCCCGACTACTGACATATAGCTTTTCCCCTTTTCTATTTCTTTTGGAATTTTCTGAATGGTTGATTTTTCAGCTCCTGTATCCACTAAAAATAAACCCTCCACTTTATGGGGACCTATTAATAATTTTCCAAGGGCTCTGTTGATGTTGAAGACCCCAGAAGATAGAGCCCCTGACACCCCTCCTTAGTCAACCTGGTGGGCCCAACGGCTCCCCGGGGCTCACCATATTGATGCCAGCCTTAGCGTGGATGCCCGCTCGGCACAGCGCACTGCAGCCCAGAACTCCTGGGCTCAAGCGATCTGGTGGGCTCAGCCTCCTGCAGTAGCTGGGACTACAAGCGTGCGCCACCGGAGCTGAAGGAAGAACCGCTTCTGGAGGCGGAGGGGGGACTGCCACCAGAGCCAAAGGAAAAGCCGCTTGCGGAGGGGAATTGTTAAAATATTGAGGTGGCAAGTTATCCAGTGGCTCCCATTCAACATCCCTTTCTTTCCCCATTTCGTTCCTATCTCCTTCTTCTTCCTCCTAACTAAAATGTTCTTTTGAATTAAGAGATCTATTTAAGGCTTGGCAAATCCAGTCTTCAAAAGATCCTTTTCTGGGGCCCCTTTCGTTCCAATTACTAATCATTATTCCTAATGGACTTTCTAATGGCATGCCTGGTAATTTGCTCCCATTCTCCTGGTCCTGGGTCCTCGATTCTTTCTGACCCATCTAGGAATTTTACTGTGGCAATTCCTACAGTCCTTGGTTACCGGTAAGAGTGTCTTGCAGGGGGTTTAGGACCTATTACCCACCCACGAATCCTATAGGAATCGCTTCGGTCCTTCACCGGCATATTCCCTCGCGAGAGATTGGAACTGCGGTTATAAGACCTCGACAATCACTTTGGAACCAAGTTCCACCTCAATTACACTCCTACACACACACAGGCAAAGGAATCCCACCCAACCAAACGGTATACACCTTAAATTCTTACGACTCCATCGTCTTCGTTCGGATCTTTGTGCACAGAATTACGGGCAAAATAAACTGCTGCAGGGAGCTAGAAAAAAATCGGATTCTTTGCTTGCTTCTATTCAAGTTCAGGATGGCGTTAGTCCCGACCCAACTCGATCAGGAGCCACCAAGCGGTGGAGCGCCCCTCCTAAATCAAGTCAGAATTCAGGAACTAAAGCTATCCCGGACGAGCCCCCAGTTGTGATAAATGATTTAGCCTTAAGCAGGATTTCAGCCACAGTTTACAATTTATTAAGTGAATAAAGGAAGCAAAAACAGCGCTGGGTACGCCGGGGGTCTCTGCCCTGCCAAGACGCACACCGTAAAGAACAAGGCAGTTCCTTATATAACCTAACACCAATTGCATATTCATAAGAGGCGTGTTTTTCCAAGAACTCT
>JAOXOE010089838.1:0-26087 GCA_028565055.1 Phoeniculus purpureus
TGATGGGCAGTGAAGACAGGATTAAGCAAGAGCAGTCCTTGTAGACATAAATAAGCACCCTCACACTTACAAGTGAAGGTAGAACATTTGCAGGAACATATGGGAAATAAGATGGGACAGGCTGCCTGCTGTCCCTTTCCATGCAAGTGTCTTATCTGTTGCATCCCATTCGCTTTTTTATAAAGGACACAAAACGATGCCAGCAAGTAATGTCTCAGCTAGTAGACCCTTTATGCCAGTTGTCACAGACCCATATTTAATACATGCAGCTCCAGTCCTACAGTAATGGGAGATGACAAGATGAAAGGGAATCCATTTTGTCATCTCTGAGTGACTGAGGTAATTGTAAGCTGCTCATACTTACAGTTAGTAACACTGCCATCTGATAGCACCCTGGTTGTGAAAAGGAGGTCTAGGAAAACGAGTTTGTTCTGGTGCAGTATGTTTTCAATTTTTTGTGGCCACTGCTATTTTCACAGTTTTTCAATATGTTTTGAAGAACTGCATGAATTTCTTTGAGGAGAAAAAAAAGGTTGAGAAAAGCTGTCTATTCTTTGTGGTTAGTTCTTCCTCGTAACTACTGGGTTATACAATCCACCAACCACAAATACTTTGCCATCTGCATATCTGTATCACCAGATTCTGAGCCCCATTTTGAATAGGCTCATTTTGGGTCTTAGAAAAATAAGTGACTTGCCTCAGCAATTCTTAAAAATAATTATTATTTCGTTCCCTTTTTAGTGAATTTGCATGAGCTAAAAGATTAATAAATAAAGCATCTGCCTTTTCATCTTTGTAGAAGAGATCTTTTAAAATTATTTTTGTTTTAGAACTTCAGCAGAGCAGAACAAACTGAATTCAAACTAGCAACCAGAACTGTCCCACTCTCTCAGCCCAAGAGAGGCTGTATTTCATCACCTTCAAGTGATGGTCACATACACCTAACTGCTGGTCAAACGTGCTTTAAAGAGCTTTCCTACAATCTGCACTGGCATGAATAGTTACTGGTTGGAAGGACCACAAAGTTGATTGATAAATAGTAAAGAGTGTAACTCAGCAACTGCATGGGAATCATTTTGTCTAGTGCAGAAAGGACCGAGTGTATTCATTTTCACTTTGCCCATGGAATCAAAGTATCGCAACGGGGATTAACAATTCCTCTTAGTTAAAACCCTCTGCAGATGGTTTTCAGGGTCAGAGATGTTTGAAGGGTCAGAAAATTAGCCCCTCTTGAGAACACAGGTCCTCTTTTCCTGCCCAGTCTTCTCTTCCAGGTCTAATAGAATCATAGAGTCATGAGGGATTGAAAGGGACCTCGAAGTAGCTTCTCTATTTAACAGCTCTAGTCTCTGGGCTAGAAACACTGGCCAAATAGGAACAATGAGCCGTTTATTCTCCTAATGTTGCATCACTAAGCGATTCATACAATGATGATGCTTTGCCTGACGTGTTAAAACAGGTTTAAGGCACGATGAGAGAATTATTAATTCATTTTAACATAAGTGTTCTTCAATGAATCTGTTTCTCTAAAACCACGTAGCAGTGTTCTTTTATTCTGGAATTCCCTAATGCACAACACTTCCAACAATTATTTAATGTCATCCCTTATATAGTCTATCCTTTTTCTTACTCCTTTTGATACGTGTTTCTGGTGACTTTTTTCGAATAAAAGGGAAAATGAGAGGGGGACTTTGTGTGTGAATGATTAAAATTGCATGGGGTTGGTTTTTTTCTTAGTCTGGCTAGTTATAGAATTTATTGGACTCCAGACCCTTTATTTTTTTTTTTATTAAATACTTATTGTAGTTACGCTAAGAGCTAGCATATGTAGTTCTCCAGTCTGTGGGTGCCTTATGAATATAAATGTAATGTTATTAACGCTGCTTATCATAACTGAGTATCTTTCTCATACTGTTTGAATACTGAGAACCATAAAATAGCATTTTAATGCTAAAGTTTGCTGAGCATGTACCAAATACATACACTGCCGGAAAGTACGTTGAACCTCAGGAGGAAGAAGCAGAGTTCTTTTATGTTGTTTGAGGTATTAGTGTCCTTACAGGCCAAATGAGTAGGAAGAACTGTCGCCACCCTATCTTGCACCTCACTGACATTGTGCGGTGTGACAGGAAACATGTGAGTCGAGTGCATTTCTTCTGGTTCTTGGTGCTCTTTCCTGCCCCCTAATTGCAATATATTGTTTGTATATTGAGATTAGAGTTTGGAGCACTGCATATCCACTGCATAATGCTCAAGCAGGCTGCAATAGCTGCATTGACCTCTACTGGATTGATGCCATAAAGGATTTGGTCCAATATCATTAGTGCCATCATGGTGCAAAGTCCACAATTCAGCAAGGTGCTGTACTTCTCAGGGTGTTTGAGCAGTGTCATTGAGATTAACAGGTTTAGAAAGGCATTTCAGATTAGCTCTGTGGTGATGTGCAGGTTTGAATTACAACATTTACAGGACACGAAAGCAAGAGCACCAGTATCATGGTGAGAGGCAAGCATTGGACTTTGTCCAACAGTGCTCTCATGTTCAGTTCCCAAGATGTCTGAAGTAAAGCATCTAAGAAGTTGAAGTGTAAGACTGGAAATGATGTGCTGTCGTGGTGTGCTGTCTTATGTGTCAGAGATTTGTATTTCACCAGTGCTTGTGTTTAGAGAGGTGCAAGATTAAGAATTTCAGATTCCTTGGAAATGCCATTTTGCTCTGTTATTATTGATAGTTTATTAAAAATACTCCCAGGAATTGCCACATATTTCACAGAAATAGGAAAGATCCATGACTTGCAGGAATTTCCGAGTACAGTGGCACAGAAAATGAAAGAAGTGATACTTGTAGCATGTATCTCTGTGCTGTGTGATGCTACCCACTAATGTGGGGATGATTGAATTTACTGTCATAGTTCGATAATGGCCCATTTCTAATGCCCACAAGTTCACTCTGTTTGTCATGGTTTGAAAGCCTGTGGGCAAGTGCAAACCCTGCACCCTTCCAAGTTGACAGGGATTTTCCCTGCTTGATGTGACTTTGTGACACTGACATTGAACAGAACAACAAGATTGCAATCCTTAGAGCAGAAAATACAGCTTTAGACTCTCTGGGATTTTGTGTCAGGATAGGAGACCGGCCGTTTAACTCCCTTATTTTATTAAAAACTGAAGAAAAAAAGCTGTCATCTAATAGCAAGATGCTACCTTACAGCTACGGAAAAGATAATTAATTTTGAGATAGCTGTTAAGTTGATAAAACAATACTTTGGGGCCTTATAGATGTTCAAAAGAACAGTTTTATTCACTAAGACTATGAAGTGAAAAATAAATCACTGAGTAAACCCTCTCTAAATTTTTAAAAAGAAACAAGAATTATTAAAATATATTCTACTAGCCCCACAAGTGTTTGCAATAATGGGATCCCAAATATATGTAGGATTTCTTGTGAAATTAACACCTTCTGTCACCTTCTGCACAAATCTAATTTCAACATGGCTTAGCCATTTTGTTTTAAATTTCATTAAATCCCACTTACTCTGTGATCCTTCTCCTGAAAACAATACTTCCCACCTAGAAGAGGTTTTACATCAGAGTGCTCCTCCTGAGCTGAAACAAGAGTATCTTGTGGAATTTTTCTTTCCTCCCTGACTTAATTACAGATGAATTTTAAAATAAATACTTATATTAGTTTAAGCCATTTTAACCTAAACCAATATGCCTAACTTGAAAAGTGCCTACGTTTTAGCTGTGTGCACAAACAGACAAGGCTTCTGTAATTGCTCCCCTTCTGTGTCATGGAGAGGTGATGAAAGGACTTGTATTTTCCTGGAGGAAAAGTGACTTTGTTTGACACTCTTCCTGCCAGCTGCCACACAAAAAGACTAATGGCTTTTCTCTTGCTCCATGAAAATCTAACTGTGATACATTAATGGCCTCCATTAAATGTGTCACCTAACATCCTGCGAGTCCCATCATGTGCTTATTGTCCTCCCCTCCCACTGAGATGTTTTATCACTCTTCTAATGAGGTGAAGGGAGGCAAGATCCTTTAGCTGCAGCACCCGAAATGGCTGCAATGGGATGATGAAATGTGCTCGTCTCCCAGCTCCTGTGTAACCACCTTTTACCACTGGTCCTTCTGATTTGCTCTACATGTCATGATAACGTGCAGAAATAAGTGTAAATAGCCTGCTTTCATGCTTGAACTACGTTATGTGATTAATGCTTAATGAGCTCGTTATCCTATTTAACGTTTCGTGGATAATTTGAGATTATTTAAAAATAAACATGTGTATTCAAGGTCTGAATTAATGGCGAGAAAACATCAAGTGTCAAAACCCATGCTAATAGGATAGGTAATTGCTTAGAAAATAAAAAAGGCCTCCTCCTCTCCCGCACGTAAATGAATAGGTAGGTACTTGCACTTATAAACGTGTACGTATGTATATGTGTGTTAGCCTATGATTCTATGGATGAGTTTAAAAGACGCTTAGTTGTAGTGTTGGGGGATCTTGTCTAGGGGTGAACTTGCAGAGTAGGATTGATGGTTGGACTCAATGATCCCAAGGGTCTTTTCCAGCCTGAATGATTCTATAATGATATGATTCTAGTCTGCTTTCCGCCTGTCTTTCCATTATTAAGATAATTCTTCCTGCTATAAGGAAACTAGATTCCAGAGGGTTTTCTAACAACTGAACCCTGAAATACTGAGAGCTAACCAGCTGGTCAAGCCTTAGGTGTTTTCAGTTTGAGCACTGCGATCATTTTTTCACATAGGTTCACAGGGAAACGCAGACCATAAAAAGAAAGAATGTGGCTTATTTGCATGTATTTTGTTTGAAAAGTCAGTCAGAAAGGACTGGGAAAGCTGGGTTAGAAAAGGATTCAAGTATTTTTCAAGTATCTTTACATCACTTAAAAGGCATCCCCTGCCCCATTCCACTTTCATTCCTGCTGCATTGCTATTTCTTTTGCTGTCCTCCTCTGCCTTGAAAGCGATGATCTCTACAGCATGCAGAACATAACTGATAGCATTATCTTCTGGTAGACATCCCATGCCACGTAAAGAGATTTGTGTTTAGCATATAGTACCTGAAATGAATATATATGTTCAGCCTCCGCTTGACAGTATCCTTTAGACTACAGTTTCTTGGCCTGCTTAATGTGGTATTATGCTAGACAAGACTTGTGGATCAGAAACGGTTATAAGATATTTGTGTCTAAATCAAAAACAATATTCACTTTAGATGAAATTCCAGTCCCCCACAGAACTCAGGGAAATTTTGCCTTCCACTTTGCTGTGATCAGAATTTCAATCAGAGTGGTTACACAGAAGAACAACTGAATAGCTTTGGTGGTTATGATTTCAGTCGGATTCTCCCACACTTTTATTAAATTAGCGTCCAATAACAATAACTTCAGAGAGCGTTAAAGGACAACAGAAGAACAAAAGAGGAAAGGAAGACTTGAAGAAGTAAATATGTGTCTTAGAGAGGCACATGCTGACCTTTAACAATGGATATAGTTATGCCCCATCTGTGGGAACCTCAAGAGGAGCAAATAATTAGTCTGTTATGATCCTTATCAAAGCAAAATTAATGGTATCCTTTGGGGTTACACATGTCTGGGCAATTTGTGATAGCGAGAATTTATTGGAAATACACCCTGGAACCTGCCCAGGAATAGATTAATCCATTATAGAGACAGACAAAGGCATCCTTATGCTTATCCTCTAGCAGTGGATCATGGCCTGTGGTCAGTGGAATTCTATTTTCCTGCAGCTGGAATGAAAAAAGAACAGACTAGATGCCTATGGTGAATGGTGATTTGAAATATAGACTTCTTTGACAAAACTGAGCTATAACCTTCCACGTGATTGTAATGTGTTTCGGTGAGAAGTGTAGGAAAGTTGTGTCGTCTTACAGCCAGGGTACACGATCATAGGAAGAAGAGAACATTTAAACTAGATTTATCCCCCACAGAGGACTTTGTTAGGAAATTAGAAGATGATCAGATCTCTGAATGGTAATTTAATAGCTAATTTAAAAGTCTCTCTTGCTTAAATTATCAAGAAGCCACAAGATCCATAATTATGTGTTATACAATGCATGTTATAACACTGGCACATGCTAGTGAAGAAAGGACTCAAAAAACACCGTTTGAGTGTCATATTAATTTAAATAGATGAGATTTTCACCCAAATGCACCCAAAATATCGGGTGCGTTTCATAATTTTTAAAGCACAAGAGCGACCTATTGTTCTGGCAGACTCTACGTAATCCAAATATACCACTTGGGGAAGTGATTCCTCATTAAACATCCTGTCTATTAAATTCACCTCCAAATAAGTGAGGGACTCAGCAAATTTATCCAATTTGGAACTGAAATGTCTCTGCCTTCACCTCCCTCTCTTTGACATCGAGAGCTGTGCCTTTAATATGTCCAGCAATCTCAAGTGCAGTGTGAACTGGTCCCTGATCATGCAAGCAGGCAAGTGCCAAGCCACCTGTAGGTCTGCACTAACAATGGTGCCTCGCATTCAAGCTCAAACTGCCTCTTACCTTTCAGTCTCTGCTGGTACTTTTAGATTATTTTTTTATATACTTCTTTTTATAATAATGTTCCTCATGCAGAGAGGTCAAGGAAATTCAGAACTATTAAACTGCACCAAGCACAATAGAATTAAGTAGCACCTCATCAAAATCTCGCAGGAAGAATACATTTTCAGGTGCTCCCTGCTACATTAAAAAAGTAATTTTCTGTAATTTATTAGATAATCACTAGCTATTTTTACACCATCTCCTCTTGGCTTAAAGATGCAGTTGTGAAACTGGGAGATGGTTTTGATTGCAGAGCTGCGCAGGGAGAATGGATTTTGTTAATGGGTGGTGATGCACTTTGGCCTCAGGTTGGGTGGACGAGCTCTGACGGGATTTGTCCCTTTAGTGAAATTCTCACAGTGAACCTTAAAAGTCCTGTGGCAGTCTCTCTCTCCCGGTAGCTCTCCCTTTCATTTGGGCAGCTATGTAAAAACATTTCTTTTCTTTTCCTGGTTAGAAAAAGAGAGATAGATGGGGAAAGGAATAAAACCAAAGGAAAGAAACCAACAAGGAGTCAGCTGCATTCTTTTCCAACTAAATAAGCCTAACCCGTGCATAGATTTCCCCCCAGAGAATGCTTCTGACTGATCTGTTGAGTCAAGGCAGCATCAGACTCTCTCAGCTGTCGCAGCACTGCACCGGCTCATCTGCCGGAAGCCAGGAGGTTATCCAGTGACTGTTTGAGACGAGTGTGCTGGGCATGGTTTGCTGATCTATTCAGTCCAGGGACTTCTGAGATGACTTCTCCAAAAATGACTGATTTACATTCGTGTGCAGGCCTGCTTCAATGGTCTGGTGACAGACAACTCCAGAAAAGCTTTGGAGCTGCCTCTCTGTCAGGAGACCAGCTGGGAATTCTCATCTGTAAGCAGAAGTCCTGGGCTAGTGGCCAGGAAGCATGGGCAAAGCTCCTCCATGAAAAGAAGGCTTCCGGAGGGCTTGGTTTAGCAGTTGAGCACAACTCATTATCCCATTCAGCAAGAGTCTCTGTTTTAAGAAAACAATTTCATACTGTAAACTAAAAATATTTGGGATGAGAACAACTCTCAGAACTAGACTCCACTGCTAAACTAAACCTGTGAACAGTTGCCAACCCTGCCAGCTTTTGATTGAAAGTCGTTGTTTTGCTTAAACAAGGAAAAGCTGTGAAGGTTCTGTTTCCTTCCAGAAAGTGGAAAAGCTTTTAATTAAAAAAAAACCCCATAATTTTAGTGAATACAAAAAATAATAATTTGATAAAAGATAAAAAGAATCAGAATAATTTCCTTGAGGAAAACAGCTGCGTTTCTTGAAGTGTTCGAAGTTTAAAATGGCATTCAAACAGCACGCAGCAACTACCTAATTGTGGTGGCCCGTCAGTAGGGAATAAAGAAGAATAATGAACGTCTGTGTTAAAACATATCTCTCACCCTTTTAAGGGGTAATTTCTCAATTGCAGCCGAAATCTAAAATTATCAGTTTGATCAATGGCCTAGGTAGGTGAGAAATCTGTTCCATCCATTAAATAAGAAAGTTACTAATAAGAGAAAACCGGCTCACAGTTCATGAAATAGTACAGCAAAGTGTAATTTTTCAGGTTCTGGTAATTATGTTGGCTATCACACCATTACTGATAAAATGTGAAGCTAATAAGCCAAGTAATTAGAATGTACTAGGTCAGAGTTTTCACCTTAATATTTGAAGGGTAAATGAGAGGAAGGCATTATAATATTTAGCATGTGGCTACAACAGCACAAAAGAAACAGAACTGAAAAGGTTATTTTTTAAATGGAAAATGGTCATTTAGTTGAAAGTTGTTTGTATTGACCTACATGCTGGGCCTAATGAAGGGCAGTATGAGCATTTAATTGTGCTGCAGATGCACCTGATAGGTCTGAGTAGCTGAGTTTCTCCTCTGTGAATGACTTGCTGGGTTCTGCTGCTACTGGCCAGGTTCTTGCCGGCTGAATTGCCTTTCTCACTTACGAGCCACTTACAAATTGAATGCAGCATGACAAAAGACTGTCTGACAGAAAAGCCCCAAAATCAATCCATACCTCCGGAAAAGAAGTGTGATTTTCCTGAAAAGCAGGGGGGAAGTACTTCCTTTCATGATATTTCAGCTCACAACACTGCCAGACCTAATTCTGTTATATTGTGTTCACCCTGTCAGACCGTTCAGCTGTTTTTGAGAGAAACCTGAGTACAGACCTCAGAGACCACAGGAAACACTGAACCTTCAGAGTCCATATTTACTAGAGACAGTTAGATGCACTTCCTGCACCAAGGTTATTCACCTTTGGGTATTTACAGCCATGAACTGCCAGAGTACCTTTCTCTTTAGCCGCTATATAGCAAACATTGCACGGACAGTTTCAATAGACACTTGACTCTCCTGGAGAAGGCAGAATGACAAATTACAAAAGGATATTTCACAGAATCACAGAACATTAGGGATTGGAAGGGACCTCGAAAGATCATGTAGTCCAATCCCCCTGCCAGAGCAGGACCACCTGAAAGGTTATTAAAAGAACAAGCTCAGAAGTGGGTTTCAGTGATATGGCATGCAAGATGCCTGTCCTACACCACGATGTTTTACAGTCATAAAGAGGAAATAAAGCCATCTACTGCATTTGTTGTGGGGCATGATGATGCCTCACGCTTGACTGTGGTTGCCACATGTTTGTCTTGGGTTGCCAAGTGTGATGAAATATAAAGTGCCATGTAAAAGAGAGTCAAAACCTTTGTTTGACTCTGCTTTGGAGTGAAGCCTCTCTTTTTGATCCCTATTTGTCAGTATCAAAGGAAAAGGGACATCACAAAATTGGCATCAAATGAGTGGAGAAATGCACAGAATGAATAAAAGAAGCCAATGGGAGAAGTAATTTTAATTCTTATGACAAAGCCACATGAAAAAAAGACTGCTTCCCAGAAGGTTTTGAATTAGAAAGGTGCCTTTGAGGTTTCAGACTCCCTTCAGCCTGCATGTTGTAAGCGATACAAGACACTAAGAACCATTAACAGCTCTGTGGAATGCTCATTCCTACGCTTCACTGCGCAGCCTTGCTTTGAAGGGTGGGTACGTAAAGTCCTGAAAAATCACTTCAGAAACTGACGGGGAAAAATCACTTTGATGGGATAGAGCTCCCAGCACACTTGATCAAGGCTGAAAACAGGCATTGTCACACATGCATGGTAAGGATCTCTATCTAAGGACCTGATCCTGATGAGAACGAGTGTAAAAGTCTGCCTTCATCCCATACAGAGGATGTGCATGAAAGGTCCATTTAGCAAAAGGGCTTATCTTTGGCAAGGAAATAATTTTAACAAATGTCCTTCAAGTCCAGCTGTGAAAGAAATAGCATTGTGGGTGGAAATTGGAGCATGTCCAGAATAGTAGTAAAATAGTCAGAATAACCACTCTAGCTTCTCCAAGGTACTAGTACGAAATGTAAATGTAAGGTAGATGTTTGTGTACCAAAGGCAAAGATCAGCTGTTACACCCTTAAGAAGTTTCATAGACTGAAGATGTCTTACTCAGATTTAGCTAAATCAGCTATTTTAGGTAGAAACACAAGGATGAAAAGAGACATTAGGTCCTTGACATCAGTGTCATTGGTACCTCATTTACGGATATTATGTAGACAGCTTTTAGGGAAAAGCTGCCCAGGGGGGTTGTGGAGTCTCCTTCACTGGAGACATTTAACACCCGCCTGGATGCATTCCTGTGCGAGTTGGTCTAGGTAATCATGCTGTGGTAGGGGGATTGGACTAGATGACCTTTCGAGGTCCCTTCTGATCCCTAATGATGCTGTGAAAAGGGCCTCACCTGACTAACACAACCTCTATTACACAGATTTTCGGGAATCAGTATGCTAGAGGATGTGAGAACTCACAGCTTTCCAACCCCAAAGGAAGAAATTTTTTTTAAGAGAGATTCTTCTCATGGTGTCAGCAGTACTATCCTTAACAGGTTTTGGTTCAGTCTGCCCAAGGGAAGGGTTTTTCTAAGCAGCGCAAGCAGCAGATAAGGAGTGAGGACAGCAAAGGGTAGTTCCCTGTCTGACTTCCAGTTGGAGATCTGGCAGTTGGTCAGCAGTGGGGGAACTGTAGCTCTCTCGTCAAGGTCTGTGTCTCTGCAAGCTGAATGTTCCATGTTCCTAAACAAACTCACTTATGACCTTCTTCTGGAATCACTTGCTCCTTCTTTGCCTCCACTCAAGGACTGATGCATGGCAAGCCACTTACCAAAGCAGGTCTTCTTGGCACCAGTAGATTTTGCTTCTGCTTGTTTAGATCCTGCTAAATAAAATATCAATGAAGTGAATATAAATGAGCATAAAAATATCATCATTGCCAGAGTACACTCTCAAATTATACCTCCTCAATAATTGTTTGCATCCAGGCACACATCCTTCATATCCATGCTAATGAGTTGGCGTCTCAAGAGATTAAAAAATACTCCTTCTCCTTCCCTGGAAAAGATAAGTAAGGCTCCAGAGCTTTTCTGCGTAAAATTCCACCTATTAATTCTATTTTATTAAAATAAACTTTTTCTTTTGGTAGCTGTCCTTTACCTCCCCCAGGTTCACCAAAGGACAAGAGTAATTCATTGCATCACTGATGCAGCTCATGTCACTGTTGTTTTTTCCGTTGCGTACGCTGTCTGTCTGTGAAGCAGCGAACGGGGCTTAGCCTGCAAGAATCAAGCTGAGGGAGGTTCAAGAAGGGATTGTTGCACTTGTTTAGCTGACAATTTCAGGAGATAACAGATAGACTTGGGATTTTGAATGATGGAGACCAAGCGTCTGTCTTCAGATGGCCTATGTAAAGAACGTCACAAGGTGCTCCGACATTGATTTAGTTTGTGTGTTTTCACTCAGTGAGATGCTTCAAGTAGATAAAGAACTGAAAAGCCCTCAGGTATCATCTCTTCACCCACTCCTTTCCCCTACCTCCTTGTGCCCCACATATATCAGAAGGAAGGAAAATGACACAGAATATGGTACTGAGCTGGTTTAAGCCCTGCCCTTCTAGCGTAGAGTTAATTTTCATCAAATTACAGGTCTGTGTTGCAGATGCAGGTGCGAATGTCACCAGAAGATACGCACTGTCAGTTTTTATTTCATCACACGCTGAAACCAGGAGGCAATTATTCATGTTTAATATCTGAACTTTAAATAGCTTTAAAGATGTTGAAGTAGGTGTCCACTGCAGTATGAAAGTGGAAATAAAGTTTAAAATTCTGGTAGGTTTCAAAGGCTAAGACGAGCGGAAATATCACTTTAATAAAGACCTACAATAAAATGGAAAAGTAATTTTTTTTTTAAAGCTCTTCAGGTTTTCAGCAGAGTTTACCTCCGCTTGGTTCTTTCATACAATTAGGATCAGTACATATACCACAGAGATATATATATCATGGAGACAGATATTGTCTTAATACAATAAATGATCATCAGTGTCCAATTTTCTTTTAATTTTCAATGCACAACTGCAAAAAGGGAAAGGAATAGGTAGAGCTCCTTTATTTATTTCAAGGTACACAAAGAAACCTACAAATATTTTTTAGAAAATTGAATATTGCGAGTCACCGCAGAAAAACAGTCAGATCTGCTAATCTTGCTCTGGGGTTTGATCTTCTTGTTTTTCAAAATGAGTCTAACAGGTTTCTTTTCTGGTTGAAAGTAGGGGGATGGAGCTCCAGAGGAGCAGGAGCTCCCTGCCTTGCAGTTGAAGGCACAGTTTGCTGATGCTGCTCTGAGCCCAGTGAGGCTGCTGAAGCAGAATAGAGACCTCCTTGGCTTGTGCCTTCCTGCAGGGCTTACAAAGTTTTGTTTTCAAGCTTAAGGAAAACAAAAGCTGCAACAAAACTAAGAGCTGTCTAAAGCACTACCAGTACTGTATCTGTAATGTTGTGGTCTAGTTCCAGTCGCTGTTTCGTTCAGGAGCAGGGACTCTGCTACCCCTCATAGTGCCACCACTTTTACTCTGGCACCTGGAGCAATGGTGAGGGTACAAAATGGGTCAGGATTAAGCTGACTCCATTCCTCTTCTGGAAATCACTAAAGTGCTCCTGCCCTAAGAAGTGGTGTGAAAACCTTCTGGAGTTAATGGAGAAAAGTCTTATTACTGCTACTAATTTTTATTTAAAATGTTGTTAGCGCAGCTCAGATGAAAGCTAGAAGCTTGACATATGCAGACCATAAACCCCTGACAGCCCAATCAGCCAAGCCTAAACCGTGACTTTCAAAATGACAGGTGGGGAAGGCTTACAGAACTTGACTTGTCTTGAGCACATCAGCATGTGACACTAGCTTCAGATTAATAAATACTCTTCACGGCGAGCACACGCAAAGGGGCTGTTCCAGTATAAGAAGCTGCCATATGGCATAGCCAGTACACCTGTGGTGTTGCAAGGAATGATGGATCGTGTGCTCTAGCAGTTAAATGGTGTCATCTGTTATTTGGATGAGAGTGGGAGAGACCGACATACAAGTTCGGTAACACATCTCCTCGAAATGTTTGAGATAACGCTCCAGGGTTCAGAAAAGCCAGCCGACAGCTTGTGATGCTGCAGAGCTGTGTGATCTGTTCAGAGCACAGAGCAGCCTCCAAAACCACTGGAGATAAATGCTGCACATCATGGAGCAGACCCTCAGCAGGAGGAGGGAAGTCTTGCAGCTGTGTCCCTCCCAGGATGGGAACGAGCTGGCAGGAATAGATGGTGCTAGTGTGTGTGGTGCAGGTGAAGTAGAACCCTTTTCCATCCCAGTAAAATGACATCTAGAGATAGCTTGGAGTATTTTAGGGCTGAGGTCAGTTTTGGCAATGCTGTATTACAGCAGGAGATTCTCACTTCAGAGAGCTGAAGGATGGAGAGACCTGCAACACTGATTTAGACTGTCCAGTTCCCTGTTATGCAGACTACTTTGCAGCAAGACCTGTGTAACTGCCGATGGGCACTCTTTCAGCAAGAGGGGGCATGTGTAACTCTGCACATGTGCAGAGGGAGGATTTATTTCCACCAGATTTTCAAAGTACCAGAGAAGTGATATTTTGGACAGCAGATGCAGCATTAGGCTTTCAGCTTGGAGTAGAGGATATGTTGGGATACTTCACATGGTCACAGGGTGGCAGCTGGTCACAGGCCAGTGAGCAAACAGCCTAAAAGGTGGCCAGGAGGCAGCTTTTGTGGTTCCTTGTCTTTTAACAGCCTGGTATTTGGACACACAGCAGCTAAAGGGAAACAGAGAGTAGGAGATATTGCTGCCATGGCTTTCACCAGAACTTGCTGTCTGCACTTGAGTGTCAGGCTAGTACCTGAGCTGGGCAATGCATTCCACAGCGTGCGTGCCAAACCATCCTGCTGCTGGGGTTACTGAGGCATTACAAGCTGTTTCTGCTGGAGAGCGGCTCTGTGGTGGAGGAGTTCCTGGGATCAACCTTCACTCTGCCTGCCTGGGTAACTGCTTGCCAAAGTAAAATTGCTGGGCTGAGCTGTGAGATGTCAGAATGAGGTAGTCAGTTGCTGTGCATCAACAAATAACTGGACATTACTTCAAAGCAGAAAAGCAGGAAGCTGCTCTACTGACTGCATTTTAGTAGTTCACTGCTGTCCTTTTGGTTTAGACCATGCAAGCTACATGAAGCACTCGAGTTCCATGCGTTCAAATACCTCTTCTGATCAAAGCACAGGTTTCTGGCATTTTTCCTTGCAGAAGGCTCTTCCCTGAATAAGCTATTTTATAGCATGAGTAAGACCGAGAGCAGAATCCGTTTCTTTGATTTCCCTTGACCAGGAAAAACAAGAGAAACAAATGGAAAACAACACAGAGCGAAAGGATCTGTAAAAATAGATCCTGCTTAGCATGAGGAGCGTTCACGTGAAATTACAGAGAGGAAGAACAGAACTAGCAGCAGTGTCAGGTAGAATTTTTCCATAATTGAAGAAAAATGTGAGTGAAATAAGTACAAAATAAAGGTTCAGCAAACAGAAGCAGCAGGCAGCAGTATCGTAGGTGGCTGACAGCTCGCCACTTAAATGAATGTGGGGGTGTTTCCTGTGTGTCAGGAGATGTTTCCTGCATGTTCCTGTTGTGGGATTTGTTGGGCTGAGGATGTTTATCTGTAGCTGCCAAAGTATAGGACAAAATAAACTGGTCTGAGGAAAGGGTTTCCAGGTGACATAGTATCTCTACAGAGGTGCACAGAGTCCTAAGAAATCAAAACGTAGACACTACTTGGGCAGGGCAGCAAGCACAGGTTTCTGGGGCAGCATGAATCTGCCGACACATGAATGCACTAAGTTGCAGCAGCAGCAGCAAACCTTCATGGATCAGAGAAAAATAGCATCAGTCTCACTTTTTGGAAGCAGCAGGGAAATGGCTATGGATAAGCAAATCCATAATGGGTGATCCTGCTGTGGCAGGGGGATTGGCTAGATGATCTTTCGAGGTCCCTTCCAATCCCTTAGGATTCGATGTGTAATCACACCGGCATTCCCAGGAATAAGATCTGCCTCCAGAGACTGCGCCTTTAGCAGGAATAAAAGGGTGCTAGTGAAAACATGAGCTATTAAAGACTTCACTCCTCTTCTCCAGCTTCACAGCTCTGGCTTAAATTTGTCTCCTTTTGACATGCTCTGAAAGCTCCTGCTCAGTGGAGATTGCAGACTTTAGGCTATTAGTCACAGCCTTTAGAGGTTAGGTTTGTCCTCCAGTTGTTAATAAGAGCAAACACCTCCTTTTAGTTGAAAAAGACACTGTCAACTGATCAGTTTGCCGGCAAAGAGCAAGGAAAGGGCTGGCACAAGGCAGTCTGAGGGCTATAATTGTCTGAGATGTTTGTGTCACTTCCCTCCCCTTGCCCTTTTTCCAGACTTTCTTCTTCCCTTTTGTGTTGTGGAAGGCCCAGAAATGCAGCAGGGGAAATTGAGAAACCACCGATTTTCATGGCAAAGCTACTCAATGGAAGTGCTGTCAAACCACAAAGGGAAAAGTAGGGCATATTCCCCTTGATCTTTCATAGTTATAAGCTGAATTATGAATAAGAATGATGAGTAAAACAACTGTGATTTTTAAATCAATCCCAACTGTAATAGGATTTATTTTCCTCCTTTCATCTGGGTGAATTTTTATTCTGATAACCTTATAAGCACAAGACCTGCTTGCTCCTGCTTCTCACTTGCTTTGCAGAGGAAGGAGGAGCGAAGGGATGAGTGGGCTGGAGCAGGGGCACACACCAGACTTCGAAAACATCCTTTCATGTCACAGCAGCTCTTTCAAGCATCCAAAAGATGTCCTGCATAAAGTCAGAATGCAATTAAAACCCTGCAAAGCTCTTTTGTGATATCTCTCCCATCTCCGATTAGACAATAGCAAAAGTGTTCACCTGGGAGATTCACATTTAAGTTTCCTTTTAGAAGCGAAATGGAGACTTCAGCAGAGTGGGGAGGATTCCCATGCGCCCTGCGAACATCTGAGGCACCAATTATCCTCTCTTTTTTCCTAGTTAGAATTTTTTTTCTCATATCCAAGAAAACCCATCCTTCAAAAGTGATGTGTGCGCTCCCACAGGGATTTCTGGTGGTGGCAAATTAACATTTTCCAAAGACACCCGGCCACTTTTGCATGTTTTGAATTCTGTTGTTGCTTTCTGATCGGTGCTTGTGACAGTGTTTTCCTCTTACCCATTTTCTGACTGATTTCACTCATTTGCTTCTTTGTTTTGTTTCAGAACGAAGAAAACAACCAGCCAGCTTTGTGCTAAGCTGTTGCATCTCCAGATCATCCCACGTAATACGCAACCCAAGCAGCGCCAAGGAGTCAGGGCCCAGGTTGAGACACCCTACAGTGGAATGGTTTTTGGTCAAGCAATGGTGGAGCAAAGGAGGTGGTAAGAGTTATTTCTAGACAACAGTGGCATGGTTTATATTGCATATATGGCAGACTTGAAATAGAGTCTTTAAACCTTTCTCAATGGTTCTCAGAGGAAATGCATGAAAATAGCATGTCATGATCTAAGCTTGTCTCTGGATAGAGAGAGGTTCTCCTCCACCACTACTCTGCCCAGGTGAGACCGCGTCTGGAATATTGTCTCCAGTTCTGGGCCCCTCGGTTCAAGAAGGACACGGAGCTGCTAAAGAGAGTCCAGCGCAGAGCCACTAAGATGATAAAGGGAGTAGTACACTTCCTTGATGAGGAAAGGCTGAGGGAGCTGGGTCTCTTGAGCTTGGGGAAAAGGAGACTGAGGGGTGACCTCATTAATGTTGATAAATATGTGAAGGGTGGATGTTAGGAGGATGGAACCAGACTCTGCTCAGTGGCATCTAGTGATAGGACAAGGGGCAATGGGTGTGAGCTGGAACACAAGAGGTTCCGCATCAATATGAGAAGGAACTTCTTCCCAGTGAGGGTGACAGAAACTTGGAAGGGGCTGCCTGGGGGTGTTGTGGAGTCTCCTTCTCTGGGAATGTTTAAAACCCACCTGGCCATGTTCCTGTGTGACTTGGTCTACGTGATCCTGCTGTGGCAGGACTGGATGGTCTTTCAAGGTCCTTTCCAATCCCTAATGTTCTGTGATTCTGTGACCAAATTCTATACAGACAGTCATGTACATAATTTTATCATTAGATTTTATTTAAGAGGCACATACCTAGATTCACTTCTGTGTTCTGTCAGGAGAAGATTAGAATAGCTCTGAACATCTGCCAGAGTTGAACACATTGTCTTTGGCAAATCTATCAGCTAGCAGGTGATACCAGGACAAATGAACCACTCTTCACAGAAGATCTCAGACAGATTTGTGATTACATTGGGATAAGAACTGGGTGTCTATAAACCCTCTTTATAATCCTAAGAATAAATATGTATTTCTGTGTATTAATTTCATTCCTAATATTGAGAGATCTTGAACAAGGACATATTTGACCAGGAAAGGTGAATCCCTTACATCTTAAGAAGAAAATAAACAGCTGAGAGATAAGGAAAATAATTTTATTTATCTTCCTGTAAATACGATCATTCATTTTACAACCATTTTGTGCCATTTGAAGGCATGCCAGGAAAAAACTCTAGCATTCCCAGAATGTTTCTAAGTGTGAAGAGAGTTTCCTGATTTTTTTTAATTCAGAATATCCTGTTCAGAAAAATCCTTTCAGCAAAATCAAGGTACCTTAAATAGTTATTTCTTTAGCAAATGTGCTTTATCCAGCATCCATTCAGATCATTCTCCTCCCTGAGAGTAAGAAACACACTGCTCATTATTTTGTTGGTGCATAAAACATACTGCTATCCACATTCAGGAATTAAATAAACATTATTTATTGCCTAATAATAGAAGATTTAAGTTATATGAGGAGTGGAGCTTTAGAGATGCACGCCAGCTGTCAAGGGATGTGTGAATGTGATATAAATGTGGAAATTATGCAACTTAAAATTGTTAGCTTTCTGACAAAAGCAGGTGGCTTTAGGAACAGGAATGGTAAGTGCCTAATACTGACAACTAACATAAAGTAGCTCCATGAGGACGGTATATGGGAAGATTTTTCAGACAGTGCCTTGTAGTAGAAAACCATTGATTTAATCTGGAATATTGTGTCCAGTTCAGGGCCCCTCAGTTCAAGAAGGACACAGAACTAGTGGAGAGAGTCCAGCACAGAGCCACAAAGATGATGGAGTGAAGGGAATGAAGAAAGGATGAGGGAGCTGGGTCTCTTTATCTTGGAAAAAAGGAGACTGAAGGGTGACCTCATTAATGTTTATAAAGATGTGAGGGTTGGGTGTCAGGAGGATGGAGCCAGGCTCTTCTCAGTGTCACCTAATGATAGAACAAGGGGCAATGGGTGTGAGCTGGAACACAGGAGGCTCCACATAAATATAAGAAGGAACTCCTTCACAGTGAGGGTGACAGAGCACTGGAAGGGGCTGCCCAGGGGGGTTGTGGAGTCTCCTTCCCTGGAGATGTTTAAAACCCACCTTGCTATGTTCCTGTGTGACTGGATGTAGGGAATCCTGCTGTGGCAGGGGGATTGGACTGGATGATCTTTCAAGTTCCCTTCCAATCCCTAATGTTCTGTGATTCTGTTAACCCAAATTCTGAATAATAGTTTTATCATGTTTTGATTGGGGTCTGGCAGCGGTACAGCTGCATGAATTACAGGATAGAAAACAAGAAAATTACATAAAATGAGTAAAAAGAGTGAAAAGAGAAGTAGTTCTGTTCTCAAGCATCAGTGACGTTTCCCCACTGGTAGTTGTGTGGATCAATCTGTCTTCTGTATTCAGACCAAAACCACCCAGAGTAAATTTTCAGGTTTTTGCTAAGAGCTTTTGAAGTGATGTGCGGTACAGCCCCACATGCTTGAGACAGACTGTGTTCTACTTAAGGACACCTACAGAATTGGCCTGAATTGGCTGCTAGTTCCTAAAAATGAAAATGTTCTTGAAGTGGTGACCATTGTTCCTTCAAACAGCTTGGAAATTGGGTTTTTCCAGCTGTGGGCACTGAGCCAATCGTCGCCCTGGGCAGCCTCACCTGAGCCTTCTCAGCATCCTCCGCCCATGGCCCAGGGCTTGGGCCTAGCTCTGGTCTTTGCTAAGCTTGAATTGCTGAGGGGGCTTTCTGGTGTCACTTTGGATTGCCTCTGCTTCAGAACTGCTAGATCACTGGACTGCCGGCTGAAGCTGCTGCTCCTGCAGGACCTGCTCAACTCTCCTTCCTCAGGTACGTGGGGCTGCGTCGCTCGCTGGTATAGGGCTGGTGCTGCTGTTGGCTTGGTTTGTCTGATGGTGTGGAGAAGCTACTGCTGTTGCTCCCTGCCAGCCAGTACTGCTGTGTTTGCGCTTTGAGAACCCCAGATGTGGTGCTGGCCTCAGTGGTGTTTGCTGCCTCTAAACCTGCTAACAAGGGTCCTTTCTTCTCTGTACTTTATTTGGAAGCACTTCAGTGCTTAAAGACTCTGTGGATTTTGCTTTAGGAATTTAGAAGCTTCAGAATTGCTAGACTCTCAGAGGCACATTGAGTTTTTTGCAGTTACAGCTCTTCTTTAGGTGTTTGGTTTCTCCGTGCTGCTAAGTTCCAACGAGCTATTTTGAGAGACTGCTCTATGTAGTTTCAAATCCACTTTTTACATTGGCTGAACTCCCCTGCAAATACTGTGAGCTCTGGGAACTGCCTGTGTGCACTTAAACGTTTCTAGGTTATGATGATTCTCCTTGGAAAGCGTTGCTTAACTCCAGCTCTAGTCTAAGATGTCCACCTTCTCCTGTATTGCTTTGTATATAAATGGGGAAAAAGCCTCCTCATGCTGAAGTGAGGCAGGGCAGTGATCAGTCAGACCACTGATGGGCACAGCACGGTTCTGAGTGTCTCTAATGGGAAATCTGCTGTGGGGTAGTGAACTGCAGCCTCTAAGTGAACTGGCCATGAGGAAAATGTTGTTTAATCAGAGGGTGGGGGATCCCTGGAACAGGCTGCCCAGAGAGGGGGTGGAGGCCCCATCCCTGGAGCCATTCAAGGTCAGGCTGGCTGGGGCTCTGGGCAACCTGGTCTGGTGAGTGATGGCCCTGCTTGGTGTAGGGGGTTGGACTAGATGACCTTTGGAGGTCACTCTCAACCCAACACATCCTATGATTTCACTTCTATGATTCCTGCTTCACAAATCATGTGAAGAGTGACCAGCCATCAGCCATTCCTGACACCCATCACACTCCTGGCTGCTGCTAAAGAACTTGGCTGTAAAATCGAGGTGTCAGGTTATCCTACATCTCCTCCAGCTCTTTGAGAAACTCCAGGTCCTGAAGAAAAACAGACAGGTTTTTTTTTTTTCACTTAGAGCTGGTGCCACACGAGCAGACCCAGAACTGGCAGCTGTTTCCATCCCACAACCGCTATAAAACCCAAATATTTTCCATTATTACTAAAAAAGGCAACCAGCAAAAAATCTTCCTGTTCACACTGGAAGAGCCAGGTTTTTCTGCAAGGCTTTTGCCTTCCACTGCCAGAGCACAGCGGGGAAAATGCTCCAGAGCAACCCCATAACTCTGCTGCAAACATCCCTGTGATCCCTTTCATCTTCAGCTTTCTGGTGCCTATTAGCAAACCAGTGCCACCAGTACTGTGTTGATTGAGAGTGTGACACAAGTTTACTGGATGGAGAACAGAACAGACGTTTTACTCCAGGCTACTAAGCAGTGGATTCCAAGAAAACCCCTTCCCCTTTCCAAACCAGCACCTCCTCCCTGCCCAGGGTTTTGGGGCCAGCAGGTGGGGAAAGCAGTTACATAACTGCTGCAGGAACTGAGGGGGAGAATGAATGTCAGAACTTGCTAAAACACAAACCCAGGAGCCTTGAGGATTCAGTCTCTTACATCCATCAAACGTGATTAATTTTAATGTCACAACATTTTAATGTCAATTACTTTTAATGTCACTGCCTCTTCTTTACTAGCACAGCCACATTTTGGAGCTGATAGGAGATTCCCCCAAAAGAACTTTTAAGATCAAATAAATAAACAATCAAAAAATAAATGCGACAAACAGAAGGCAGCAGCCTGGTTCCTCCCTGCTATTATAAAGCTCTCCATGAGGGAAATCTGAGTTTTTCAAAGGCCAAAGCTGTTAAGAAAGAGAGTATCTGCAGTTTTCATGTTTAGGGTCAAATTACTAGGGAGTCAAAATTTGCTTCTACTCCTGTTTTGCTGAAAACATAATTTGGCCAATTGAAGATGCCTGTTAGAGATGGGGATTGATAGAATTTTCAGCAGTTTCAGCCCTCACACAATCACAGAATTATTTATTGAGGCTGGAAAAGCCCTCTCAGATCATCCAGTCCATCTCATGACCTAACATCACCACAGCAGCCAGACCAGGGCACTGATGGCCACAGCCAGGCTGTCCTTCTACACCTCCAGGGATGGGGACTCCACCACTGCCCTGGGCAGTCCAGTCCAGGCTCTGATCACCCTTTCCCTAAGGGTTTCCTAACATCCAACCTAACCCTCCCCTTTAAACAACTACTGCCATCAATACTCACAATATTTATTTAGTTTAGATGTGGCATAAAACCCAAAGACCTTCCTCAATTCTTGATATTTGAAATTTGTGTCTAAAACAGGCGAGTTGAGACCGATGGGACACCTCATAGAAGAGGACTTGAGACATTAAAAAATCTTGATGTTATCAAGTAGCTGGGGAAAAACCAGACAGATGCAGGGTTTTTTTTTTTTGCAAAGCAACAGGAATGTTAACACCTCACATCATCGAAAACCCACTCAGATGGTGCAAATTTAAAAGCCTCTGCTTGGATTCAAATTCCCCTGGTTTTAGAGGCTCTTTGGCAGAGGCTGAGAAGTAGCAGAGATGGGAAAAGAAACAGCACAGAACATGAACACAAAGAGGGACAACAAAGGAACCCACTCTGTACCTACATACACACGGTACTTGCTCCTTGGTATAACATTCAAATAGCTGCTGTATATCCAAAGCCATTTGATTTTTAAAGACTTAAATCAGGCTGAAAAAAGGAAAAAAAAAAACCAGCAGAAAATGGATATGTAACCTTCAAGAGTGTTTTCTAAATAGCTGGAGAAGTTACAAGTCCTCAGACTCCATGGTATTTCTCAAAACAACAGAAGTCTCAGAGGGGACCTTCTCCCTCTCTACAACTCCATGAAGTGAGGTTGTAGTCAGATGGGGGTCAGGTTCTTCTCCCAGTCAACCAGCTCCAGGATGAGATGGCAGGGCTTGAAGCTGCCAGGAGAGGGTTAGGTTCGATGTTAGGAAGCCCTTCCTCACAGAAAGGGTGATCAGAGCCTGGACTGTACTGCCCAGGGCAGTGGTGGAGTCCCCATCCCTGGAGGTGTTGAAGGCCAGCCTGGCTGTGGCCCTTAGAGCCCTGGTCTGGCCAATGTGCTGATATTAGGTCCTGGTCTGGGCTGGCTGAGCTCAGAGGGCTTTTCCAGCCTCAACCATTTTGGGATTCTGTATGTTTAGACTCAATTATAACCCTGAGGATAACTCAGATCTCCACTCTAATGTGAAACACTGATGGAGACAAAAAAATGTAGTTAAATAAATCAAAGAAATAGAAACTGGAGAACTCAGCCCCTTGCATGGCCTTGTTTTTAGACTCCAATGACTGACTTGCTCCACTCTGGACTGATACACACTTGTCTACCCACACCTACACTTGCCACCTCACTTTAAGGTGATGCACTATGGAGCTGTGCGAGACTGCTGCAGTTTTCCTTCAGAAGGTCTGTTTTAAGCCCATGTTCAGTGCACAGCTCCATCAGCGCTGCCAAATTAAGTCTCAATGCATAATGCAATTTTAAGAATGAAATGCAATATTTATTAATAGAATTTGAAAGCCAGAGTAGATGAGTTCTGAACAAAGTTTTCAGTACAGCAGAGACCGCAGAACATCACCACAATGTTAGTCAGTTTGACAGCTTGCAGTTGTCAGTATCTTTCCAAGAAACAGCCCCTACTTGCTCCACTGATGGGCTGCTTCAGTTGTTCATTAAACTCCCTGATAATTCCTTTAATTTTAACTTCCATTTTGCATTTACAGAAACCCAAAATGGTTGAGGCTGGAAAAGCCCTCTGAGCTCAAAAGCCCAGACCAGGACCTAATATCACCACAGCGGCCACACCAGGGCACTAAGGGCCACAGCCAGGCTGTTCTTCAACACCTCCAGGGATGGGGACTCCACCACTGCCCTGGGCAGTCCAGTCCAGTGTCTGATCACCCTTTCTGTGAGGAAGGGCTTCTTAACATCCAACCTAACCCTGCCCTGGCAGCTTCAGGCCCTATCCTCTCATCTTGTTGCTAGTTACCTGGGAGAAGAGCTTGACCCCCACCTGTCTACTCCTCCTTCTACTCCTTAAAGTGCTTAGTTGTATGTAAAGAGCTCCAAATGCTTCCTTTATCACTGCCCAGCCAACACACATTCATGAGAGTGGCAAACTGGCTGTAACTGGGAGAGCAGGACAATGTAGTACTGAGGGTCTTTAAAAACCTGCAAAGGTAGCCTTGATCTGTTATTGTTTAAAATGTCTTAATCAATAGGAAGTTTTAAATTTACAAGACAAATTCTTACTCATGTGAATGATGTCTCTCAGCTTGTCGTAGAACATCTCCTATTGGGGAATTCTGGAGTTTCTTGAATTTCTCACTACAGATTGGCAAGTAGGAGATCTTCCCAGCCAGGTAGCCACAAAATCCAGCAACTGTTTTAAAAGACAACAACCAAAACATGGCTTTCCAAGCTGTATAATACAAATTCAATGCGGTTTAAAAAGAGTAATTCCAAATAAATGATAAAATATTTTGAATAAAACAAAAAAGCAACCCCAGCAGTTCAGATCTAAACCAAACACATGCAGCAATCCCCTCTCTGGTTCTTCTGCTTCTTTCTAAAAGCAAACACAGCAGCTGAACAGAGACACAGAGCGATGATTCATGCAAAGTATGAGCATCAGATTATTTCAGCTAGTACTTGATGACAAAAGGTGACAAAAATACCCTAGAAAATAACTGTCATCACTTTTTCCCAAGACCCAGTAATAACAATTAACTGTCAAAGGTGATAAAACTATCAGGAGTAAACAAGGACAGTAAATTCTGCTGATTTAATCCATCAGGACAGTCAGATCATGAAAAGGCTTTCACTACTCTGAAGAGAAATCTAAAAAAACCCAGTGTTAGGCTTGGTATGCTCTGAAGAGGATCCCATGATGTGGTTTCCAGAGGGCAAACAACTGAATCAGCTAACCCTCGCAATCGCTAGACAAATGTGTTCAACGTAGTACCTGAGCTCATTTCTTCTGCTAGACAAGATGTAAGATTAGACATTATTTCCAGGCTTAAAACGCATTATTTCCATCAACTGGCTCCTTCAAGTGTAACGAAGGGGTCAAACGGAGTGTGAGGGATTCAATAGCAACTAATGAAGTTTTGTTGCTGAATCTTTATGATCCAGACAGGTTGTGATTATCTCCACAGCCTCTCTGGGCACCCCATTGCAGTGCTCTGCCATCCTCAGTTTAGATGGAGCCCCTTGCCCTGTGAGTGGGCACCACAGAACAGCCTGGCCCCATCCTCCTGACACCTGCCCTCTAAATCTTTATAATTAAATATTTAAACTTACAATCAGTATGAAAGGGGATTTTACTCCACCCTTATGTACTGGTGCTGAAATTGTGAGCCCTCTTGTAATGTCTGTATTTTCAAAAGGAGGTTAAAAACCCTCTGCCAAGGGAAAAAAGAAGTGCGGACACACCTATGAGTGAAGTTTACAAATGTAAGGGTTTAGAAGGTTAACAAAACCTGGAAGACACTTCAAATGCTCTAAATAGGTGCAAATGGAAAAATCACAAGCCAGGAAACTGTCCAATAACAATTCAAACTCAATATTTAGCATAATAAAGCTAAGCAGCAAAGGTGATTAATCTCTGGTGCAAACTACAAAGACAAAGCCTCCTTTTCTTGAGGCCTTCCAATCAAGAAAAGTGGAAGCATCTCCCTGGAAGATGTTTCTGAAAACTTCTGTGTTTTCTTACTACAGAAATAACAGCCAGAAATTGGCACAGTGAAACAAAACATTGCTGTTCCCTGCTTCTTCTATGTTCACTGTGACAAGACCTTAGAAAAGCTGGTAGGACACTAGTGACACCAGGAACATGAGAACTAGCTTGTACTGTTAACATCAACTAGCTAGGAGCTGGCAGCAGTGCCTGTGATTGCAGACGTTCCTCCAGAACTTGTGAAGGAAAATTAAACCCAAACCCAACCACGCTACTTCCTTTAATCATATTGCACTGCAGGAGAAACATGCAGGTAAAATTATGAGACACAGCTTGGACCTGTAAACTATGTCCCTGGCAATAGATTTGGGGGATTGGACTGGATGATCTTTTGAGGTTCCTTCAAATCCCTAATGTTCTGTGAATAGTTTACAGGAAGATCCTGTAGACAGCAGACACATCTGACTTGTGCATTAAGATTAAAGGAGAACTGCTTATCTCAGGCCTTTTACACTCCCACTATGTCCCAGAAATACCTCTGTGTTTCAAATGCACACGGATCACATGAAGTTACCTACTGAAACACAACCAAAGCACACACACAGTGAAAAATCTTGCTGTATGAAGTGAAAAATCCAATGCCTCCAGTATGCACCAAGAGAGAAGCCAGAAGCACTCTGGCTTATAATCTTAACGTCAGGAATAGCTGTTCCAGTCATGCTGCTCCTTATTTCTTACCCTTTGAATTCAAAACCTAGTTCTATTAAATAGGAGGAACACGACTGGGCTCCTCAGTCCCAGAAGGACACAGAACTGCTGGAGGGAGTCCAGCGCAGAGCCACAAAGATGATTAAGGGAGTAGAACACCTCCCTGATGAGGAAATGCTGAGGGAGCTGGATCATTTCAGCTTGGAGAAAAGGAGACTGAGGGGTGACCTCATTAATGTCTATAAATATGTGAAAGGTGGGTGTCAGGAGGATGG
>JAOXOE010089849.1:0-26085 GCA_028565055.1 Phoeniculus purpureus
AGGGACCTCAAAAGATCATCTAGTCCAATCCGCCTGCAACAGCAGGATCACCTAGACCAAGTCACACAGGAACTCATTTACGGCACGTGAAGCAAAACATGTTAGAGAGATGGTAAAGAGCGACTATGGGACGTTCTGAAAAGCCATCTTGTGAAAAGATGTACAATTCAAAAGAAATTGCCCCTTTCATTCCGGTAGGACCGCTCGTCTAAGTCTTGTCTATGTTGTCACGCTGTGGCAACTCCTAGTCCCCAGCTGCGTTTGTGTTGCTGTGCTAAGGTGAGATTCATAACCAGTTCCTCCTCGGAAGCTCTCGCTGTAGAGCAGGACCCAGAAAGCTTTCCATTCCGGTACCCCGTTGAAACGACCAGCAGTTGGTTTGCTGGCATCAGCAGAGCATACCGGGCTGGAGCAGTCCAAGTGCTGTGGACTGTGTCCTGACCCTCTGCCGTGGGTGCCTGGGCAGGAGCCACAGAGCTCGCTGTGCTCGTCTGTCGCCCGTTAGACGTCTGTCACACTGGGTGCCTGCAGTCAGTGCCTGTTTTGTGCACACCCTGTGGCTCAGGGCAGCGACGTCTTTTTTCTTTTCTTATTTGTAGCCATTTTCCTCAATCCGCTCTAATTATAGTTTCAAAAAATGTCCTCGACTTCCTGCTTAGGCGGTCAGAGCTAAGTTGTTTTTGTCCTCTTAAGCTGTATTAAATCAGCTCATGGAGACTGAATTTCATTAGCTTTCATTAGCTGCACTATTCTGATGTAGTCAAAATTGCTGCAGCTTAGGAGTTTAACAGGAAAATAGGTAGAACCAAGGTAGCATTCAGTGCCAGGGCTGATCCTACCTGGCTGCAAGTCACGCTTATGGTCTTCAATATTCTTTGCAGACTCAGATGCCTCCATCATCTACATAGCGTGCCACATGTGAGTGTGTCCACGCTCACGCAGTCACACGTGCCGAGTGAGGTGCAGATGCACGAATACGTTTAGCTGAGGCAGAACGTTTACATGGGCACGTTTGTGTCCGTATTAAAAACCCGTCTCTAAAACTTCCTCCACTCTTGAGAAAGCGACCACCAGAGCTCATCTCAGCCAACCCCCTGCTCAGAGCAGTTTTGATTCCAAAAATTTCTGGAAAAAGCTGCTGTGAGGAGGAACATGACAACCCAGGTGGACATCCCATGTAAACATGCAGCTGTCCAGGTGGACTTCAGCTGCAGGGACTATCAGAGCCTCTTGTGCCAAAGGGCAGCAGCAACACCTGTTTGTGGTGCGAGCAGGTGAATGATCTGTTCTGTATGGTGGCAGAGCTGAAAGAGGAGGTAGAGAGGTTGAGGAGCATCAGGGAGTGTGAGAAGGAGCCACAGCCTACCGTCCCTGAGGCAAAGGCAATGTATGGAGCCTCCAGAAGCAGCACCACATCCCCTACACTTCTGCCACCAGGTAGAAGGAGAGGACCTGGGTGTTACTGGGGAATGGAAACAGGTCCCTGTTTGGGGCAGCAGGCAAACTGCCACTTGGCATCCCTCACCTTCTTGATTGCTCCTACACAGCAGGGATGGGGCTCTGGAATTGAGGGTCAGGCTACAGAGGATGTAGCAGATGGTTCACCCAGGGACGTGCCAAGGGAGAGTCCGTCAGCTCCACATGTTAGTACTGCTGCTTTTAGGAAAGAAATTGAGGGTGATTCTGGTAGGAAACTCCCTTCTGAGGGGAAGAGAGGGGCAAAGGGCCAGCCAGACCTGTTCCACAGGGGAGTCTGTTGCCTCTCTCTGGGGCCTGGGTTAAGGATGTTATGGAGAAGCTTCCTAGCCCGGTACAGCCCTCTGCTTCTTACCCCTTACTGCTTTTTGCAGGTCGGCAGGGACAAGGTGGATGAGAGAACCCCAAAAACAATCAAAAAAGATTTCAGAGCCCTAGAGCAACATTATCAGGAGCACAGCAGTGTTTTCCTCAACCCCTTCTGTGGCAGGGAGGAATGCTGAGAGGACCAGGAGAACACACCTCATTAACGCATGACTTAGAGACTGGTGCCATTGGAGGAATTTCGGGTTCTTTGATCATGGGGAAGTTTACAGGGCACTGGGCTTGCTCATGTCTGATGGAATTCAGCTCTGTCAAAGGGGGAAAAGCGTTGTGGCTCATGAGCTGGTGGGGCTTGTTGGGAGGACTTTAACCTAGGCTCGAAGCAGGAAGGGGATACAGCTGGGCTCACTGTACAGGGGCATGGTGATGGTGTGCCCTTGCTGGGGAGAGGCAGGCAGCCCAGACTCTTCATTGGGAGCCTAATTCAAGTGCCTCTGTACCATCGCATCCAGCGTGGGCAGTAAACAGCAAGAGCTAGAGATGTGCATGTGCCTGCAGGGCTGTGACCTCACTGACATCACGGAGATGTGGTGGGGTGATTCCTGGGTCTGAAGTGTTGGAATGAAGGGGTATAAACTCATTAGGAAGGACAGTCAGGGGAGACGAGGAGAGTGTGTTGGCCTCTGTGTCAGTGATCAATGGGAGCAGGGGAATTCCACCTGGGAGAGGATGAGGAAACGACCGAGAGCTTACGGCTCAGGGTAAAACAGAGGGCAGTTGACATTACAGTGGGAGCCTGCTACAGACCATCCGATCAGGAAGACCAGGTGGATGAGGCCCTTTATAGACAGACAGGAATGGCTTCACATTCACAAGCCCACGTTTCATGGAGAACTTCAACCAAGGGAAAAAGGGTGACCCAGGGAGCCACAAGCCAGTCAGTTGCAGCTCTGTGCCTGTCAAGGTCAGGATGCAGATTCTCTCAGCAACTGTGCTATGGAAAACAAGGAGATGATTGGCCACCGCCAGATTTGTTAGGCAAACGGTGTCTCTTCCAATATTTGAGCACCTTCATGCTGTGCAAAAACCAAAGAGAAAATCTTCTTACATGAAATGTTCCCAAGCTTTGACGCGTGTCCTTTTTCTGTTGTCTTATCACTGTGCACTCTGAGAAGTGTCTCAGAGGGGGTGCATGTATGTGTGTGTGTGTGTATAAGCAAAGAAAAACAACCAAAATGTTCCTCACTCTATTAAAAACCAACTTTTTTAATAATAAGGATTACCTTAAAAATGGTTCTTCATTGAGCCAAAGTTGGCTTTTTCCTTAAATCACCCCTTCCGTTCCCATATTCCAGGGTCACGCTTAGGTAGATGGCTTGTTGCTCACCAATTACTTTGGGTTCCGTGTGTTGGCTTTTACTCCACTCTTCAAAACTTGAAGAAAAGTCTGAGGACACAGCGTAACGCTTCATTCCCCATGAAATATGGGAAGCTGCCTTTTCCTCCTTTATTTCACAGATTTTTTTAATTGTGCTTACGACAGCCAGCGCCACCAAAAATGATGCATCCGGAAGTGTCTCTCAGAGATGACTCAGGGGTGCATGTGCTCTCCATACGTACGTGCGTCTTGCTTTTCAGTTACTCCCATTCTGCTGGTGGAGAAGTGTGTTGCACCAGCAGAACTGCTAAAGTGTGGGACCTGCTGCTCTGACAGCCTCTTTTGCTAAAGGGTTTTCAGTACGTCTCTTTTCATACCAAGGTTCTGCAGCTCATCTACACAATTTTCTGGAGGAGGAGAGATCATAATTCCCAGAGAAAGGATACCGTGTTGGCACAGAATTGTGACACAAAGGCTTCCAAGCTTTTCTCAAAGCTCTGCTCACCTACATTCATTTGGGAAATCAAATTTGCAGATGGTGAGTGCTGTGCTGTTGCAGGAACAGCGCGTTAGGAGATGCTGGGTGCCCCCTGCAGAGCTGAAGAGTTGTGCTGGAGGAGAGGGAGAGGGAAATGAAGCGACTCTCCTGTGGGGATCAGGAGCGTTGCAGGATGGTGAGCCAGGAAAGGAAGATGCCTGCTGAGCTTGCTGTGACAAAAGTGAGCCAGCTCTCTTGGCATCCTCAAAAAAAATTAAGTATCAACCACCCTCCTTGTGGTGGAGAACAGATGAGACATGGGGTGGTCTTTTATCTAGATAGTATATTTGCAAGGACCCTAAAGAACTTCATAATCTTTAATGGGGACTTGCAGTCAATAGAATGACTGTTCCACTCCATGGCTGACCCCTCAGCACTCTCTGCACTGACAAGCAACTGCCCGCACAGTGAAACACTGCTGCTGTGTAATTGCATCTAAATCAGGGCCAGGGAGTGGAGACAAGTCAGGAGAGCCTGGAAGAAGAATTGAAGTGAAACAGGTAATTACCTGAGCTGGAACATGGCCAGGGCACTGAGGTTAACACCTGTATGCTTGTGAGAAGTGTCTGGTGATAGTCTTCCAGAAACTATTTTCTACTGAGTTATAGAAAAGACCTTGTTAGTCGCTTGGTCTCACTCCCTCCACACACAGAATTGATTCCTGCTGCTGTGATTTCTTCCATCTTTTGTGAAGTGCACATTCAGTCCCCATCTGAAATGGGGCTTGTCCACCCGCTTCATACAGATAGGCGACTCTTCTTTTGCAGGTCTTGTTTGAGAAGACCGCTGTGGGGTGTTTAGCCTAAACTTGTATTTTATCGTCTCCACGTTCTCTCGAGTGTACTAGGGTCTAGGGCAGTACCTGTCTGAAAGTTCCAAGGCCTGGCTGAGAGTATCCCTTGAATCCTAGGGAAAAAGGGCAAAATTCTTTTGATGTGTGTTCTTCAGTCACCAAACAGGATAAATCAGCTGCTACTGAGACCTGCCGTTCAGACTGCTGCAAAGACAAAAGCTAGCCCATGTATCACCACCTCACACCATAGAAAAGACAAGCCCCTGCCACCTTCCTGTCTCTGGAGGCAAATGCAAACCCTTTTGTGAAAAAAGCTTGAGTTTAATCATGTTCTTCATCTTGCACCCGCTTAGTTCATGACTACGTCTTCAGTCGATTGATGTTCTCCATGTAGGGGACAGGAGCGTCACTTGAAACAACCCCGCAGTCACAGCCTCCAGCTTTCTGCCTGACCCACTCAACCATGCTGTTTGCCGAGGAGCTACGGAAAGCACAGCTGCGTGCTCCCTCCAGCCACACGAGGACTCTGAAAAGTATTTTTCAATTTATTTCTCAATAAGATATTTCTCTTATCTTAAAATCCCCCATACTTTCATCTGAAGATGGCTAGCTCTTGAAACATCTCTCTCTCTACAGGAAATAAATTTTGGGTTGCTCTTGACCTTGGTTTTGACAGATTCGAGGCAAACCTACAACAGTTCACACTGTTGTGCCCAGTCTGTCCTAATCTGGTGTTGTGCCTGTCCGTATTACCTGAGCAGCTGCTCAGAGAAGCTACACAGGACACTGTTTGCTCCTGTGGGGCTGAACATGAACATCTAGAAGAGGAGCTTGCTTTCCTTTCCTACAGGTTGAGCTGTGGCTCAGTAGCTGTGGCTGCAGTGTTTGTATTTCTTGCAGATGGGCCCCGAAAAGGGCTTTCAGCAGTTGTTTATACAACGTCTGCATATTTAGAGTAGATGGTTTCAGATCTGGTTTTTAGTTTTCGCTGCTATTAACATTTATGGTTGGCAGCGTACTGACCATTAATATTTCATATTTATTATAAAAAAGTATTCTATCATAATGCTATAGGGAGATGTTGGAGCTCGGATGTGATTCTGAAGTGCTGCGTGTCCAGTCTGATGTGTTGTGCCAGCATACAGGAAATAAAAGGAACGAAGATAAGGTAAAAATCACATGGGCAGAGGAAGGCAATTTTATACAGTGAATAAATAAGATATTGGGAAGGATGACATGGGGGAAGTGGATGATGTCAAAGCTGGAGGAAATGAAAGTTAGCATCAGGACTGAAGTGTGAGAATGAGAGTGCATGTCCAAGGCAAAAAGAACTCCTGGACTGGAACTTGTAGATGGCAAAGGGTGGGGATGAAGACAGTTAAAGGGGGGAAAGAAAGGTAATAACATTTCAGCAGTCCTTAATCCATGGCAGTAAATTCCTTTGTTGTGCCAAACGCACACAGAGTTCACCAGAATACAGCCCATCAAATGCTGCAGTAATGCTTCTTTCCACTGTGTGAGCTTTCCCGAGATTCACCTGAGATTAAGCAAAGGCATCTCATTCCCTCCCCTGCAATTTCAGCAGCGCTGCAGATACAAAACTGAAGCCTTTACTACTCTTGCTGTCATTGGAATTCAGCTGCTCTTCCCCTTGGTATCACATCAGAGCAATTCAAAGAGGCATGAAACAGCAGGAATCACAATGTAGGTGTTTAGGTTCTGACTGCTCGGTCACGTTGCTATCTCGCAGTATCTGTATTGTCGCAAACTTGATTAAAAAAATTAATGGTGAGAAACAAAGGGATGAGCAAGGAGAACAAAAGGAAAAGTGAAGAGAGCGTGGAAGAAGTTTATTGCATGCAAGTCATCCAATTATCCCTTAGAGCCCAAATCCCCTGACTAATTGCCTCGGTTGATCCTTTAGGACTGAACAGATTAAACGAAATAGCAGAGCTGGTGGAAAGCAGCCTCTGGGAGGCATTTTGTCAACAGGCTTGCCTGAGCAGCAGAATAGTGTTTCCATTTGCTTCTGTTTGTCTGGGCCTTCTGTTATCAAAAGAGTAGCAAAGAATGAAAAATATGAGGGCTTTTGATTAGAAAACAGTCCCTTTGGCTCAGAGTTGAGGCGCTTGGGGGTGCTGGAAAACCTATCCTGATGCTTTCTGTACTGCACACTTCTGTGCAGTGTATCTCTCTCCGGGCTCATAAACTCTCAATTTACACTATATTAAGTTCATTTGAAAAACTGAGGAGGGAAAAGAAACTTCTTTAAAATATCTCAGTGCAAAATCACTAGACGCTGGAGAATGTCAGAAGTGAGCTGGCGGAAAAATGGGAGCAAGCTGCAGCCCACATCGCTGTCTAGCAGCAATCGAGTGTGCCAAGCTCAGGATGGAGGAAAGAAGGCTGTCAAGCTTCATGTACCTTAAAGGACTTCTGCTTAATACATTCCTCTGCATATGCACCAGGTAAGGAAATAGACTAGTGTCTCTTCCTGTCATGCAAAATCATCCTCTTCTAGACAGCATCACCCAGTCCACTCTGACAGTAGAAAGGGCAAGTATTAGGAGGGGAAAGAAAATGAGCATCTCCAAGTAACAGTGGAAAGTAGAGGAAATGAATCTTCTTTCAGTCTTGTTTCCTGTTGGCCAAAACAGTTTTGCTCTGTGAAAAAGGACTTCCAAAACATCAAGAAATCCTCGGGCAGCGTGATGCTATCTTACTTTTGTTGATATAATGCCATGGTGTGCACACTTCATAGCATTTATAGTAGGATCAGGTCATCTCCCATAAAAGTCTTGCTGTTGTTATGTGAAATGTTAAGATGTAAGACAGCACTGGAAGGAAAAGAGGCTACTGAAATGCTAGATGGTTCATTTGGACATCCTCAGGTGACTTTCAGCTAAGAAATTAATTTCCTGAGAGAAACTGGCAGCAGAAAGGAAGCGTTATTTGAGTTCAAAAGAGCTTAGGAGGAGTGACAGAGGAAACTAAACCTGACTTGTAAATACTTAACACCATCCCTGCTTATACGTCAAATTTCACTTAAGAATAACAGCTTTTTAAATTCCTACTTTGTAATGTCATCAAAATCTGAAAGACTGAAGTGATTCATGCAGTCACACCATTCTGACTGACTAACTGATACGCGTTGACAGGCTGAATGTACAATGGATTACGTTCGCTTCTCAGTATATGAGTCTGAAGATTAGCGTAACTAGGTCTTACATGTGCTCATCAGGGGAGAAAATGCCCCAAAGAGGGCATTGTTTGGTGGTTCGATGAGCTGAGCTTGGTACTGCACCTAGACTGTTGGTAGCGTTGAGGTAGTCACGATGGTTTATGGACCTGGCTGTCAATTTAGAAAATTTCACTGAGTTGGACACAAAACGTGGTGGAACTGAGAGAATTTTAAAAAACGCCAGTGACATATTTAGGTACTAAATTTCTCTTTCTAAATTCCAGTCTTAGCTCCTGGATGATGAAAGGCTATCTCTCAGATACTCTGGTTTATTGTGGTTCCAATGGACCTAAATCTGTGTCCTAGCCAAAGCTGTAGAGGTTCCAGAAAAAACAATTCAGAGTTTATAAAGGAGCTTATTCGTGCGTAGATTAGAAAGTCAAGCTATCTGTATAGTCAAATGAGAGAACTAGTATCCTCAGGGGGGCAGTTCAGAGCATCCAAGTGAGATAGCTTTAGGCAAAGTTGTAAATGCTCTCTGCACATCCATATTAATCCTCCCCTGAGGTCATTTAGCTACCAAGTTGATAGGGATTCATTAAGTCAGAAGTCAGCAAAGCCTCCTCTCCTGCACATGGTGCAGATGGGAGTCCATTCATGAAAACTTGGCCATCCAGAGCGCTCCAGGGATTGTCGAGTTTGCTCTTATGATGGTGATGTCATAGTGAATGAGCATCTCTTTTGCACCTGACTTTACAATATCAGAATGAGGTGTGGAAATGCTGTGATTATTATGAAATGAAGTCATTGAGGAGGATGTCCCCACACAATTAGTGTACGTTGTAAGAGAGAAACATGTGTACGTAGTGCATAGATAGAGATGTCTCCAAGGGTTAATCCAAAGCGCTCCGGGGAGTGTGTCTTTAACAGGAGATCTGCTTTTCACCATGAATACGCTGAGCATTAGACATGTGGTCATTAGACATGTGACTTTCCATGAAAGACACACACAATACCTCCATGTGAATGCTCGGAGCACTTTGGATGTCCTGAAGCATGCATACCTAGCCTTAAAACTCTGCTCAAGGGGGATGTGGGGCTGCTGTAGGTTCTTTCCGTATCTTCCATTCCTACAAAAATCAGCTGTTAGATGTTCAGGCACCTGAGTTGCTCCAGACATAGGCTCAGCAGGGCAGAGTATAGAGGGAGAGGAGAACCTCTCTTGACCTGCTGTTCACACTTCTTAATACATCCCAAGATGCTACTGGCCATCCAGGCCACAAGAGCCTGTTGCTGGTGGTTAGATCATTCTCTGTCCTCTTTCCTCTGCATTAGAAAGCAAAGTGTTATATCTGAATATGACAGTGTCTGGATGGCTACTGTGCACTCTCAAATGCACTTCAGCATTACAGCATTCAAACGTGTCGTAAATGCTAAATATTCCTACGTCAAACAAATGCTAGCTAAAGGTTTTCCTTTCGAGCATTTGAACATCAAGTATGTGGACCTTTCATTGGCCTTTCTCGTTATTTAGAAAAAGAACTTGGATTCACAGCTACCCTCATAAGCTGGTACAAGAATATATGCACAAGGGAAAGCAGTGAAGATCCAGCTCATTGAATCTGGCAAGTTCTAGAATGTTCCTAGGCTGGTGTTCTTCTGGAGACTCAACAGTTGTTGACTAAGCACTACCTATTTCGCTAAATTCAAGGCTTATTTTGTCTTTTTAGACGACTTGCTTGTATAACTATCTGTTATATATTACTAGGGTACATAAATATCTCGGAGCCGTAGCACCAGTTACCACATTGGTAATTAACTGGGGTTTGTTTCTGAGAAAGAGACTGTTTCCATATTGTACATGTTAGATGCCTCAGCTGAAATAATGCCTTCATTGTTGAATACTGTCCTTCTCTAGCATTGGAGTAAACTCTGCTGCGCAGTCTCTACCTACTCAGACTTGAGTTTAAGAAAGCAAACACTGTTTACAGACATTTTCTTGGCAGATTCTGTTGCGTATGGCAGCCCTAATTTGTGAATGGCTGCAAGAGGGGAATTTGCCTTTCAAGGGCAAAATAGCAATTGCATGCAGTCATCTACTTCTCCATGTTCCATTAATCCACTTACTCAAGCGAGATGAGAACTTGCTTTATGAAGGGTTTGGAGAATCTCGCAGACCGTATACACTTTTGCATCATGTAGACAGTGTAGGACGTGACAGGTTGGAGAGGCATCATTCAGAGAATCATCCACAACGACATACAAGTATCCTGATAGCTCAGCAACACTAATATTGCTAAAGGAGTCGTGGCATAGTGCAGTCAGTCCCTTAAAATGCTCTAAGAGATTATTTTAAGGTTTGTAATGTAATTTTTCTCGTTTATTTTCCTTTGCTCTGTAAGTAACACATTTCAAACACCTTATGCTGGCAGTGCCAGTGTAACGAAGGACTTAACGTGAGAGAAATGCAAAGAGGCTTGGGTTTTGCTTCATGTACAACAGTTATCAATGGAAAACTGCTTCATAAATTATTTTAACAGTATACACATCTTTTCAAGAACTTTTGGCTCAGATCTTTGCTAGTATCAAACTCTGAGGGCCACCCTGGTATGACAAAACGGGTTCCTCAAGGAAGTAGTCTGTTGCTTATTACCAGTGCGCGGGGCAATAATATTGTGTTTACAGTGGAAGTTAAAAAGACTAGTGATAAGGAGGAGGAAGCACTGGGAGAAGGTTGCCTGTAGGGGTTGTGGACTTCTCCAACATCAGAAGTCTTTGTGGTCATGTGAGGCTGGTATAACCAGGTGTAGCTGATTCTCTTCCGAGGAGAAGACCGTGTTCCTTCCAGCTTTACTCTCCAGCTAAGCAAAGCCATACAACCTCTGAGTGCATTCAGCATTTTTATGTTGATTTCTCTATGTTAGAGTCCATGTATGGACTCTAGGGTGGGGTGTTGCTGACTTGTCGCGTTTGTTTGGGGTGTTTTGCGCATTATTATTTTTTCTGCTAGCGATGTAGAACGAGGCGATATTATTTTTGGCTATATTCATCCCCGTAAAATCATCCTTTGTGTCATGTTAACACATTTATATACTAAGTTTGGGAGACTGTTTTGCCAGGGTTAAGAGGAAAGGAAAGGAAAAGAAAAGGAGAGCTGTTAAAGGCATTTGTCTGCAAGGACCCTCCATGCTGAATAGTTCAAAATGGAGTAAATGATCTTGCCCTGAACATAAACGCAGTGTGGTACAGGAAGTTTTGACTTCAGTAAGGGTCATTGCTTAAAAAATTTGTGAAGAAGGAACTTTGCTAAGGAAGCAAGCGCTCATTTGTTGTGTGCCTGGAGAAGAAAAGCTGTAATGACTGTGTTTAAACTGCTCTCGTAATAAATATTTTTAAATAAGTATATTGCTTTGGCTTCTCTAAGAAACACCTCATTATTACCGCCGTGGTCTTCAGGGTGCTTTTAATCAGAAAATTATGTAAATTGGTAGACTGGTTGGCAGCTAATAGTCTTCAGGTTTTGGATGAATTATTTTGTGCTTGTACAAGTAATAGGCATATTAAATCTGAGCATTTCATCATCAAATATCGAATACGAGTGAAACACACTGAATAGTAATACTTAGCACTCGTAAAGCGCCTTCCTGCTCGGAAGCATCATCGCACAGCCAATTGCTACTGAAACCTTGCGAGGGCTAAGATGTTATCTCTGCTTCAACACAAAATATAAACCCAGCTAAAAAAGTCTGTAATGCAAATTATGTTGATTGGAAGTGTGTATCAGAGTGATTTCTTCACACACTCTTCCCTGGATATTTGCTGTTGATCATTGTTGGAATATATGGAGCGGACAGACCTTTCCTGTGACCCAGCACAAGTGGTTTTGTTCCTTTTAAAGTAGAAAATGTACATTTTAACAAACAACACCAACAAAAGCATAACTAAGGAGCCTATAGTTCTGTGAACCAGCTTACTGCCTTCTTGAATCCACTTGCAGGCACTTTGCAGAGCAGGTAGGAATCATCCGATTAGATGCAAACATACACTGCACGAGCACCTGAGCTTTGCTTATAGAAAATCAAAGGCTAGTTCATTAATTCAAAGGAATCTATATGGTAATCTACTTCATCCTAAAGCAAATGTTTAACTAGAGAAACCAAATCTGTCCTACGAGCCTTCTGTACATGAATTTGCTAAGATGAATAACACAACTACAGAAGTATTTATTGCATTGGGTGAATCATAGAATCATCAGGGAATCATCGTAGAATCCTACTGGCTCCTGGTAGTCATGAAATTGTCATTTGACTCAGTGACGGCCTTTACTGACAGTAGTGGAGAGTAGTGCCCTAAAGGTGCATGTAGTCACCATGCAGGTACTCAGATTTTGTGTTGGAGGTGCTTTTTGTTGTACTGTAAGCACTGCTAACAAAGGTGGGTGATAGAAGGTGAAGGTGGACTTTGGGATTTGCTCTGAGGACTATCATTTCCAGCAGCTGTAGTAAATGTACTACCACTCACAAGCTATCTGCTATGTTTTAGCACCTCTCTCCTTAGTGTAGCACAGTTTAGAGTTGTGAAGGTGAATGGGAGTTACACAACTTCTCTACTATATTTGTCTGGCCAAATATTGTTTGCCACATTTTGTGAGTGCTCTATATCAAACTGCTCTAGTCTCGCTTTAGCCGCTTGCGTCCCTCGACTATTTAGTCTTCTGCATCAAAGAAATGTTGAGTCAAACGTATGAAAATCAAGGAATTCAAAAATGCAAACTGCATTTGAATCTTTTTTCCCCTAAATTTGCTGTCAGAATGTTGCCCAGAGACTGCGTTGGGAAACTGGTGCTGTGCACCAGCCCACGTGCACAGCGGAGCTTTACGCTGGGTGTGCTGCCGTTCCTGCTTCCAGACTGCGCTGAAGGATCAGGCCTTATGTCACGCACGTGTTGTGTAGAAGAACATAAGTGGTTTGTGCTGGTTTAGATTAAATTATGTTCCATCAGTGCGCTAGATGTTATTATCACCAGAAGAAGCGTTCAATTCACCTGCCATTTCATCTCTCCGCTTCCTTCTCTCCAGTTCAGGACTCAAAAATGTTGAATGAAATTATTTTAAACCCACACGTTTGAGACATTCTAAACTTAATCTTTCCTGTCCTGGGATGCTGGAAGTTCTCTGCTTTGTCAACTATCAACACCCTCGATTTTATTCAGCACTCCTCTGTTTTGTTACAGAACAGTAAATTAAAATGCTGACTTTAGCATACATTTTCTCTCTTTTTATGCAGTCTCGCTGAGAAATCTGAGTGTTACGTTTTTAAGTGTTCAACCTAAACTTCTTTGCAGCACAGTGGCAAGGAACATTTGCTTATGGAACTTTGTAACATCTCTTCAGAGTAAAATGCTTTCGATGTCTACCTATTAAATTTCTCATATAGGTATTTACTGTTTAGGAATCGTTGTCGCGCTCACTTTGGTTTTGTTTTTTAAATAATGCATCCAACAGCAGGCAATGTTATTTTTCTTCTTCTTTCAAGAGCTTCGCACATCCACCCACTTCCTTTTTGCCATGATGAATTTCCTTGGTAGTTGATTATAGTGATTTTCTGGTTTGACATCCCTCAGGCTCTGCCTACTAAATCAATATCATCTTTCAGTCAGTCTCGTTCTGATGAGCTTCTTTCCCCCATTTAAAGAATACTTCAGAACAAACCCAAGAGAAGATTTTTTAAGTGTCAATTTACTTGTTCTTCATATGCCTGTTTCCCAGTCAAATCTAAATCAATTGTTATCTAAAGGTTTCTCATTTTCTACTCTTCTAAATTGCTACAGTCCAGGTTTTTTTGTTTCCCAGGCTGACATTTATCTTTGCCGTGTAGCTGTCCACGCTTTGAAGTATACAAATGCCATAGACCTCTGACGTTCCTTCATTAAATGTATTTGAGGTGTTGACCAGATTATGGAACTCGTCAATTCCCCCTAAGACACAAAATACATCAAGAGTTCAGTGGAAGAGGGAAAAAAAAGTAGTCGTTGTTTGCCTACTCACCTGGGAAACTGCAGCCTGTTGCCAAAGCCGGTTATCACGGGCTTTGATTAGAAATCAGCAAAGACAGCTGCTGAAAAATATAGTGAGAAAGATTTTATCGAGTCAGTGAAGAGTTCTGTTGACTTTGGAAGAGCAGAGGGCCTCACTAAGAGGATATCACAGAATCATCATGTCTGGAAAGGACCCCCAGGGTCATATGAATACGCATTGCTTATAGTGCGTGTGTAGGTGGTTATGGGTGTGGGTACTCTACGTTGCAGCGTTTGTTGTTGTTACTGTGGTGTCACTTTCTATCAAGACTTCTTGCTTTTTCCTTTAAATTTAAACTTGATTGTTTGTGTTGTACCATATGCGTAGGCTTTCAGTGTACGAGTGTCGTAACATGGGTACATGAATGCTGTGATCACTGGTCTGCTAGTACAATGTCTTTCCATCACGGGGGAATTCTCGACTGGTTTAGAAGCACATTGTTAGTTCTTACGCTTCTGCGTAGTTTTGTCCTCGCCATTCCATTGAGCTGGTGGCTTTCAACAATAAATGGTTGATTCAGAATCAGTGACAGACTATTCAGTAATAGATCGCTGATTCAGAGTCAAGCTGAAAAACTTATTATCCTACGAAGGTTCTTGGCTGCGGCAGTTTTGGAGGCTGCTATAAGTTTGCAGTTGTTCCAGCTTGGTGAAGGATTTTGTATAGAGAGACATCAGTGTTGTTGAGAAAGTGAACCTGAGGACATCACCATATCTCTGTTCCCATTCACAGCGCCCTAATGTTATGCTTTGTAGAAGAACTGAGCTGGTGTGGTGTTTCACAAACACCAAAAAAGATGAATGTTTCATTGCCCTGCCAGCTTTCTCCATTTCTGATGGTCTGACCTTCTCCTAGGGCCACCATAGGAATCATTTGCTGAGTCTTCCTTGGCTGTATAGAAAACTCTCTTTTCTACCCTGGTTAATTTTCTGCTGAGCTAGTGGCGTCACTACTGTCATAAAGAGTCTGTAGTCATATACTATAGAGTCTAGTGGTGGCACCAGAGCTGGAGTTAGGTGAAAATGGTGTGAAGTTATGAGCCTAGAGGTGGGAGAAGGAAAAAGTGCAGAGAGAAGGTAATTCTGAACTGGATTCCGAACCCCCTTTTTTGTGACCCAGCAGCCTGGTACAAGTTAGTGTAAAGCTGTGCCTTTCCCAGTTTACCCATCTATCCACGGTAGTTGTGCGTTATGTTAATTGTTACATGACGTGTTATGGTAATAGCTAGCTATTAAGTAAAATACAGGGTAATACTGCTTCAAATTCTGCAAGTTTTTCTCATGTTAAGGGTTTTATAGGTTTTTGATAGTATTTCATTCTCAGCCATTGTGGTAATTGACGATCTAGTCAGTCATTCTGTGAGGTTTGCGTTTCATTTTAGTAATTCCATACTTAAGGCAACATTCTCCAATTTAGGTACTTGAATTTGGTCTGCCATCCATCTTCTGCAGTCCAGTCAGACTTACTTGCAATGACAATAGCATCCAGGATTTGGAAACCTGCAGTTAGTGTTTTCCTCACTCACTTAACCCGTTTCACTTTTGGTGCCTAAGAGGAGGTCTCAGCATTGGAAAATGTTGACCAGATGGTATGCAAATATTTCCGTACCAAGATCAATAGGCACAGACATTCTTTCATCCTAGGAAGCAACGTCAGGAGGTTTTAGCACTTGTGAAAGCGGACGGCCTGAAAAGAGAAAACTCAGACACCATGAGGAAAAACTCTGTAGTAACTAATCACAAATCAAATATGGCAAGTACCTGATACAGAGTGACACCAGTAAAATGAGAATATGAGGATCAGATTTGACAGGATGACTAGAAGAATGCTGTGAGAAGAATAAAGAGGTTCTTAATACTCCAAGCCAAGTAGGGCAGCCCAATAAATGTCAGTGACCCAAACAGTAGAACATAAAGGATCGCTTTTGGTCTCCTGAACCTGAGTTGTTCAGACGCAGCAGATGCTTTTAGATCCTCAGCTGGCTTCTGCTCAGGATTGGCAGTGTCTGTGGTGTAGATGCACAAAAACAATGCTAAGTGGAAGAAACCAAAATGTTTTTCTTCCTTTATTGTAATTGCTTTATGTCCTTTACTCTCTGTTTGAGCAGAGCAGGACTAGCTCAAATTCCATTTGTAGTTTGAAAGCAACGGGATTAATTTACCCGGCAAGATTTCAGTGGTCAGAGTGGTCAACGCTTAAAACAGTTTGTTTTACATGATTAGACAGAATTCTCTTTCACCTCTAGTGCTTGAGACAATTAAGGACATTCCTTCTATTAACAGGAAAGAAAACTTTGTTATACAGGGTGTTTAAGTGAGACTCCTTCATGGTGTCGTTACTTTTGTGGGTAGGAGTTTATGATACGAGTCCTTTATAAACTTGATTTGAAAATGTAGTAATTCCTTATAAAATTGTATTTCTGCTCTAATCAATTTGGGCTCTACCTTGCAATGCCGTTGGGAAGAGCAAAAAACAACCGCGGCGTTTTTTGGTGTGGTAGTGAACAGCAGGATGCTGCAACACAGCAACGAATGCAAAGGCGGTGTACTTCAGTAGTGAAACACAGCATATCGGCTACAACTGTGAGCCAAGGGGTCCCTCACTCCAGGCACTGTTCGTCAAAAATCATTGACAGCTCTTGGAGAGGAAAAGATGCTGAGAAACGGAGGAATATACGTACTACAGCGTGCCCCGCATCGTGCTAGTCAACCTTCCTCGTGTTCAGGAAAAGCTCAGTGAGGAAAGGCTAGCTCAACTGAGTTAGCCTTTTTCTTTAATGCCTTTACCTAGTCATTACCACTGTTTGATCTTTGATTTACCATGCGTGTTGGAGAAGCACCATGTAGGTCAGGCCCCGCTGTGCTTATGGCTACAGTACTGCGACCGGATGAGAAAACCAGAAACAAGAGTCGAGCCAAGATAAGAGAGATGGAAAAATACCAGGTAGCTACAACTTCTAGCAAAGCTCACTTAGCAGAAGATTATAACAGTGTGGTATTTACTGCAGTGCTTGTGTAAATGGGGATTATAGGTGTTTTGTAATTGCGGGGCGTGATGCTGTGATGCATTTTGTTCCTCACAAGGACGTATTAGGCATTAGATAATTATGCAGCAATGATACTTGATCTGGCATTAAAATTAGTGCTTTGGGACTGACACCATTTTCCAAATGACCTTAAGCAGTGTGGGCTGTTGACCCGTTTGCTAGCCATTTGCATGGCACTGTGTGCCTTCTCAAATCTGCTCATTGTAAAAGCTCAGCCCGTTAAAATGTTCTGCCCAGCTCGTTACCGGAGCAAGCTACGGTACCGAAACAAAGCAAGGATGACGTTCTCGTATGAACCACAGAGCGCAAAAGCGCTTTTTTTCATTCTGTGTGTTTAAAGAAGTCACAGGAAGCTGGTCCATAACCTGGTGCTGAGTTTAAAATCGCATGCATTTCTTGTGGCACGTGTGTAGACTGTAGTAATAGTTTGTATTATCTGTAAAGGTTGGCTGACTTGACCTTGGCCTCTGTCTCGTGTACCCAATCTTCTCACAGGAAAAAGAGGGGGAAGCATTTTTCTGTTTGAAGCTCACATATGTGTATGTGGTTCCATTTCCCTTAAAACTACCTTCCTCTGGTGTATTATATGTGTTAACTGATGGTGTATTAAACCATTTACATACATCTCACTGGTAGCTTCCTGTGTGATAAAACATACATACTGCCTATCCGTAGTCTTCCCTTTTGGAATATTTTTGGTCCGAGGAGTAGTACTCAGCAGCAGCAGCCTTCAAACCCAGAGTGATGCTTTAACTGTAGGTGGAGGTTGATCAGTTCTCACGCAGGATTTTCTCATGAATACTTGGCATGAGAGGAACTCGTTATACACCAAACTAAACTGCAGTACCTTGATTGAAAAACGTGCGCAGTTTCCCTTCGCTTCTGTGACAGACTGATGTTGTCTCTGCTGAATTGTCCTCCATAGAATCCCAGAACGTCAGGGGTTGGAAGGGAGCTCTAAAGATCATCTAGTCTAGCTTCTCAGCCATCATCACCAGGGTAAACTTTAACCAACCTAACATTAAATCCTTCTAAAAATGGAGTAGTCATCCTCGTCCTAAAAAACATTTTCCATACTGAAATGCAGGTGAATGATCTGACTTTTTTTTCTGGCACGTTTTATAAGTCATAATAAATAGCTACAAGGCTGCGCTAAGCCCGGTAAAGTTATGTGAGGATTCAGGAGTTAGACCTGTCCCTTCTGGTCAGTTTAGCCTTTTTGTGTTTGGGGCGCACTGTATTCGCCTTGCTTTATAGAAACACAGGCAGAGGGTAGGATGTCTGTAAATAGGCACATTCCAGGCGGTTCAAAGACAGTGTCTTGACCGTGGAGAATGTTCACCTAACGTCTCAAACTTCAGCCACTTGGTTTCTCTGGTATATGTGTAAATGTTATTGATGGACTGCAGTGACCTGCAAGTATTGGATAGTTGCTAGCTTTTTTGTGCACAATCATACATAAAATAAATGCATTTACATTTTAGGATAAATGTAAGAAGCAAATGCATTAGAAGGAAGTATCTAATTCAACAGTGGTATGATTTATTTATGACTGGTGGGAGGTGGCAAGTTTAATAGTGTGTAGAAGCATAAGGCTATCACTGTCAGTGGTAGCATTTGAAGTGTATTTTTCCTTTCTGAATTTGCAGTCCATAGCTATAGCAACAAATAAATATAGCAGTCACTTTTACAGCACACTCATTGTGTTTTGCATGTGCTATAAAAGGTGTATTTTAAAATAATTCTCAGAAGATCGATTATAGCAGTTTTATATTAGGGTTAGCTTCCTAATAGGTCCTCAGAGTGAGAATGTGGAGCATTTGCTGTTTACTGAAATGAACCACGGAGATTTGAAGACATGATGGTAATGCTAGGAATTGCATTGAGAATTAGATTTTCAGCATATGCATGTGATTATATTTCAAAAACTGTGCTCTTTTTTATATATCAATTATCTCAGCAACTCCATGGTTAACAGCAGTTTGCCACAGTTATAAAGCAGGAGCTCCTATTTATGGGCCAAGTACCATTTTTATGTTTGAACAAAATACCTATTGTTTTGCTTTGCTTATCAACAAGCACTACTGTTTTCAGCTAAGGTTACATTTAATAATTAGGTTTTCTGGGGCCAAGAAGTCAACTATATCTTTAATGAGTTCAGTGACATCACTAGGGCTGCTTATGCTCCTTGGCAATAGTCTGCTTTGTGTGAGCAGATCACATTAGCTTTAAGAGCAGTAGTGCAGATGCCAAGGTCAGGGCACTGGTAAGTAAGAGATCTTTGAGTAAAGACCTAAAGCTAAAACTACCAAGGCAAGAGAACAAAGAGCTGCTGTTTAGCAATATGGTAGCAGCTTCCCTAAGAAGTTGTTTTGTTCGATGTTTGTTTCCTACATGTCCTTTGGCTGTGAAAGTTGGGAGAAGAGCAGGGGGATTCTGAAAGGTCTAGAGTAGGAGTGATAAAAAAGGAGTATATGGTGGTGCCATGGTAGTAGCATCCTTTCTGCCTTATGTATGTTTGAGCACTCTGAACATGATGGCACCTTTTATCTATAATTCACCCTCATAACCACTTGAAAATTTGCGAGAGAAGAATTGGAGGGTAGAATTGTTTTTCTTTAATTCTTGGTTGGGAACGTTCTGCAGTTGGTTTGGGGCATGGCATCGGTATGCAGAAGTGCAGGACCACAAGGCTATTGCTTTATCTCTGTTCAAACAGTGAAACTGGCAAATTCTCACCCATTCCTACCTGAGTACTCCCTTTAAATTGTTTATGGAGGAAGGAAAGGACCAAATTTTTGCCTTGAGTCAGAGAGAAGACCATGAGAAGACAATGGAAATGGGAGGGGAGGCAGTGAAGCAAGTCACTGAGGAGAGTGAGAGCCAGTAGTGGATGTTACAACAGCTGGAGAACATGAGGAAAAAAATGCTGGAGGAAGATAGTTTGAACTAGAAATAACCCTCAGTGAAAATCATAGAGTGTTCAGGGGGAAGTGGAAGAAAAACGTGTAGACATTCGTAGGAGATTTAAAAACTGCGCATCCTCTCGGGCTGAGTAACGTTCGTCCGTGTGCTGCCTACTGCTGGCAATGTTAATTCTTTTCGCACCACTTGACAGCTTGCTTGAATAGATTCAAAATGCAGCCTCTGCTGGGTGTGTTAGAACTAGCTGAGGAATAAACGTGCCCAATTGCTGAAATATGTCAGACCAAAAAGATTTCGTACGTAGCCCGAGCGGATGGCTAAGATTGCTTTTCCTTCAAGGGGCTTGGCAACGTCAACGGTGTTGAGTTAACCGTGTGCGTGTGTTCAGAGGGATTTGAAAACTTAAAACACTGTACCATGTGTGTTGTGTGGTGGCTTTATCCCATTACTAGGGCAAGGTGCTTTTGCTACCGGGATGCATAGCTCTGAAAGCATCGAAGTTCACAGTGAGACCTGCCAGCTTGGAGCAAGCTCCTTAGTGCCTCAAACCCGAGGTGCCGAAACTGAGGAGGATGCTTTGCGTTTAATTTTGGATTCCTTGAGTGCCCTGAGCTCTGCTTCTGTGCGTGACCAAGACTGAGCTAATCCAAATAGCTTGACATTTCTCTGCCTACTCCCATCTGTGTGTGCAGAGCGCAGTGAGCTTGCACTGACTCAGCTGGAGGCCTCACACGCAATGTGCCACGGTGGCTGCTGAAGCAAAGAGGAGCCAAGCTCATCACCCAACACCACAATGGCTGTGGCAGATTTTAGCAAATGAGAGGTGGGAACACACGTCTCACCTTTTTGCACTGCACTTCTCCCTTTGTCTCAACTGTGCCGCTCTAGAGCAAAAAATTCCCTGGGCCAGGGGAAGAAACTATGAATCTGTCACTGAGGGTTACGGCATCTCGCTGATTGCTCTTGGCTTTTTATGCCCTTGCCTTTCTTTGTTCTGTCTGGTGACTTTTAAGATGTGTGTTGTATAAACAGATCTCCAAATCATTTAAACTACATCTTTTATTACGCGAGTTCCAATTCTCAAAGCAATGAAGTGGCAGGAGTGAAATGATTTCCTCTGTCGTGTAATGTCATGCACGCGTTTTCGGATGCTGCTGCCTTGTGTATTTAGAGAAGCAGCTATTTTCTTGGGGATGGGCTGGAGGGCTGAGTAGGAATATATTCTCCTCTGAGCAGGTTTACAGGAGCTACTTTGCTGTGATTGATTGTGAGAGTTTAAGTGTCTGAACACCAAAACAAAGGCAGGAAGAAAAAGGTGCGGAAAAAGGAAGACAAACCGAGCTCTGAGACAACAAATTGTGCAGTAAACACAAGCCATAAGATCTCCTTCATCCCCTACACTGCTTACTCAGATGCACATTAGAAAATCACTTTCCAGTAGGAAATGCCAGTACAGATTTTCATGCCACGGGGAAAAGCGAAAGTGCTAGACTGAGCATGACGAACATGCCAACAGGTTTCTTTCTTCAGGTTCAGAGCATCATCCCAGTCACTGTCTTCAGCTACTTGCTACTCCTGGTTCCTTAGTTCTGTCCATCCATCACAGAAGCTCATGCCTACTCATGAAGTTTGCCATCATTGCTCTCCACTCCTGCTGAGATGATGCTTTTCTCCTATATGAAAAATAACATGTGACCTGTACCACAGACCCTAAACAAAGACAACAGAGTTGTCTCGAAACAGCTTTGAGGCTTTCTCCTCCTAAAGAGTCTCTCTTGATTAGCATCATTGACCCAAACATGGTAGCTCAGGTGCACACTTGTTGTTCTTCGTGAGCTCTTGGGATGGCTTGCTGAAGCTTGCCGTGCATGCAGGGATTCCTGCTCGCATCCTTTCCAGCCTCAAGAGCTCCCTGTGCTCTGTCACTGACCTTGTGACCGTGAGAGAAGCGCTGTGCACGTCACATGCCATGGATCAGGAAGGAGCTATTTGTGTGCTTTTGGTGCTAGCATCCAAAGTCCTTGGTTTAGAGCTGTAACCGCTGGCTTACAGGACACCCTGTGGTGGTACTGTGTTCAAGCAATGTGTTGGTGGGATAAAAGAGGAACTGCCCGTGACAGTGCAGCTTCTCTGTAACTTAAAGTCTCCACATGGTATCAGGTGCTGGTATGTTATTAGGTAATTAATAATGTAGTATCAGCACCGTAGAGTTTCTTCAGGGCCCGCTCAAGACTCCAGTCTAGGAATTCCACTGCTGGAGAATCAAACCTGGTACTGCTGTGGCCTATGTGCCCTTACCTTCTGCCAGCCTAGCAGACCATAAATGTGCAGCAGCAGCTATGAAATGCAGCAGTTTTCTTGGTTTATTCTGTTTCGAAGTATCAGGAGCTTGGGTCTTGAAGACTTGGTGGTGGATCATCAAGTTGGTATTTGGCTTCCTTCTAGATACTCATTGCTTACAAGTGTGTCTTTTTGGGCAGAAGTATTCTCTATAGGAATTTATTGTATGCCTTGCTCGTGGTTTACCACGTCTTCCTTTTATGCTCCCTTCTGCCCTGATAGCGCGAGGTCTCTGGTGAGTGATCTGGTGCTGAGTTTGACGACTAATACCAGCAAACCTGTGAGCGGTATAGATTTGAGCTGGGAGAAGTTCAAATGTAGCCAGACTAACTGCGTGTGCCACCACACTTTACTCCTGCATTTAATGCACCAGGTGCAGTTATGCATTGGAGAAGAATATCAAAGATGTTTTGAAGGTTGCAAACGGGTTTTATGAGTGAGAATCATCTTTTTTGTTGTTTCCAAAGATGAAAGCGCTCAATTTTCGCACACATGAAAAAAAGACTGTCAGTTGTTTTAAATGTAAAAACTGCATAATGTGGCTTCTTGTCATATCTGTGGTTCCCTTGTGGATGAAAATTTTAATCAGGTGGTTTTGTACTTTAAAGGTTTTTCATTTGATTTACAGCTTGTAGGAGTGGAGTAGCAGTAGGCAATCAGGGAGAATGCCATGAAGAGGACAAAAGGAAGGTGAAACACGGGGTTGATAATTTAGTTTCAATAACCTTAAAAGGTTTACCAGTCACTTTTAACCTTGTACCAGAAAAGAGAAAGGCTCAAAAAGCAAGCTACTGCTGTGAATCACACAAACGTCTCTTTTTAATTTGTTATTCATTTATCTAAGTCCAGATAGAAAGCAACTGATGCATGTGGTAAACAAAAGGATCAAAGAGACAACTAGCCATCAGCTTGACTTAGTCCTTTCAGAAGGGCTGCCTGCATTTTTCTCCCGGGTAGTAAACTCATGAAGTAATGGCAGTTGTGGCTGTAAAAATATAGAAGTATGACAGTATTTCAGAGTGGGTCTGAGCATGCAATAGGGCTTTTAGAAATGCCGAAGCAGATTAGCCATCTAAATGTTATTGATCTCAGTGGGAATTAGATACCAACTCAAAACCTCATGGTTTAAAAATCTGATAAACACCTGCATTCAGGTTTCTTGCCTGCTGGCTTGTGGGGTCTGGATCTGTATCTGGTTTCCTGTAAGCCAGAGTGATGCAAAAATGACATCTTCAAGTCAATGGTATGGGAGGTTTAAAAGAAGAAGCCTAGTTTTGGTTTTTGTTGGAAAGGATCAGGACAGCATGAAAATTCATGTGGTGTTTGTATACGTCGCTTCTCAGCTGAACAGTTGTACAAGCTTCCGTGTTTTGAACATGTATGTTTTCAATTTTGCTGCAGACGAGCTACGTGTACTTCAGTTTTTGGCACGATGCCTTTAAGCCATCTCCGTACCTGTCTTCATGGTGTTAGGAGGTTTGCACAATACTGTTGAAACCAAAATTGTTCCTAGGCAAAGAAATTAAATGCCTAAGATTTGAGGTAGGGGACCCAAACTTTGAGATCTGCTACACTCACCTTTCATACAAGTGGTTTTAACACTTAACTGTTCAGATACTTGGGCTGTATAATGGGTTAGGGAGTATTTTGGTGTACCTGTGCCAATTACAACGTCATCATGATCGCAATCTTTTGTGATACAGGATTTTCTAGAACTTTTATACAACTTATGTGCAACTCTTCTTTATCCAACTGAGTTTTAAAGCCTTAGAGCATTCATTGTTCCACTCAACACTGCAGGGTGTGCCATCTCTCTTAAATCAGACATGTCACCATTTGAAAGCCAGATTCTGGTTTTGCTTTTGTCTTGCAATTTTATGTTAAATTCTGGAAGATTTTGAGCTCCCAGAGTACAGTTTTTGGTAAGCGATTGGGAGGAGGACTCATGTATTTGCATGGCAGAAATGATCAGTGGCTTCACTTGCAGGTGTAAAACAAACGTGTGTGGTGTGGAATGATGGTCACTCCTCGAAAGAGATTAAAAGAGATTACATCTTTGTACTGAGAAGGTTCATGGAAGTGTGGAAAATAGTAAGAGGCATGTGCATGGTGATAATATAATTGTCACTGTTGCCCAACCTGATTGTAAAGAACCTTCCTTTGTTGGGGTGTTTTTTCAAATATATGAGCTGGTAGAATGGATTATTTCCAGCTTGTGGCATTGTTGGTTGGCTAATTATTGTTTCCCAGTATACCAGAACTGCTTCTCTGAGAAGTAACTGAATGAAAAGTGAGGGCAGAAAATTCAGTTTAATCCAGAGAATGAGCAGTTCACGTTAAAACAAAGTTGAAATTGCAAGCACTGAGTCTTCTTCTAATGCAGATCTCCATGAACGCGTCACTGTTCTTAGACGTGTTAATGTTCTTAGCTGCTCTTTGGTGGAAGTATTTGCTTGCTCTACTGGTTGGTTTATGAGGGATTAAAGTAAGGTGTTTCTGATTTGTTTGCGTTTTAATGGGAATGTAATTTCTCCCCATGTAAAGCCCCCACACTGTCAGATTTGTAGGGATATGCATGAGTTAACAAGGAATGGTTGTTACTTAGAATTTGCAATATGCTGCATCTTTGACAGTGTGCACTGGGGGTGGGAGAAGACTGAAAGCAAAATAGACTGGCATGCCATAGGATTTTATTTGAAGTGAACTAATTGAACTAAATTACTGCTTTTTGTATTAATGGATAGTCTGTCTCCTCAGATTTTTATTATTTTTACTAAATTGCTCCTTATTAGAAATGGCTCTAGCTGAGTCCATGAATTGTTGACAAAATAATCTCTTTAAGTTCTACACTTGATTACTTGTGGTATGCTGCTGATCTTTGGAACAATGTTCTTTAATTTCAGATTTTAGAGCAAATGAGTAAAACCCTGTAAACAGAAAGAAACTAATTTTGAAGACATTTTAAGCCAGCTATGCAAACTCGTTCCACTTAAGCCCTTGTCCAAGACAGTTGTAGTACGTGAACAAAGAAATCCATAGAAGAACTATGGCTGATAGTGCAATGAAATCTTAGTCCATGTGGACTATGTCAATATGTCATAGAATTTATTTTTTAAAAAATATCACTCCAGGGGCATCTGTGGCTACTATTTTGCTGATTTTCTTGTCTGATGTACGCAGTGTCCTGTAAGAATTCCAGTATTAAGCAACTTGTTTAAGTAACGCATATCTTAAATATGTTTCTTAATCCTCAGCTGTATTGCACAAGGAATCTTTGCTCAATTTATTTCCAAGACACTAACTCATAGGAGCAGTCCCATGATTTCAAGCTGAAGGTTTGAAGTGGGCTTTTGTACCGTTTTATTTATGGAGTTCATTTATTGACTCCTCTGTAATGGTTAGTGCTGCAGTGGCTGAACACCTCCTGGACACTAATGCACGAAGCACCTCAGCGCTCCAGTGCAGCTGGGGTAGTTTATTTTGTGGTGGAGTTGCTGAAGCACTTAAAAATGGCCAAAGCAGGCACACTGGCACTTGTGCAGGGTTGGGAAAAGAACTTACATTGTCCAACTCCCACTCCAGTACCTTGAGCAAAACATTGCTTTTCTTCTCGAAACACGTTTGCGCTTGTTTGGTACTGAAAAAGACACTGCCAGAGTAGTTTAGAGATCTGTCATGGACACCATCAACTATGACTCTTAACCAGGATCTTTCCCCTCAGCAATGGCCACTGCCCCCTGAATTGGCCCTGTAACACACCCGGGGATGCCTGGGGACTGCAGGATAGCAAATGTCACTCAGACCTTCAAAAAGGGCAAGAAGGAGGATGCAGGTAACTACAGACTGGTCAGCCTCACCTCCATCCCAGGAAAGGTGCTGGAACAGTTTGTCCTCGACACTGTCTCCAGGCTCATCAAGGACACGAGGGTCATTAGGGACAGTCAGCATGGCTTCACCAAAGGGAAGTCATGCTTGACCAACCTGATAGCCTTTTCTGAGGGCATAAC
>JAOXOE010089879.1:0-26076 GCA_028565055.1 Phoeniculus purpureus
CTTCACATATTTATAGACATTAATGAGGTCACCCCTCAGTCTTCTCCAAGCTAAAGAGACCCAGCTCCCTCAGCCTTCCCTCATAAGGGAGGTGTTCTACTCCCTTCATTATTTTCGTAACTCTGCACTGGACTCTCTCCAGCAGTTCTGTGGCCTTCATGAACTGAGGGGCCCAGAACTGGAGACAATATTCCAGATGTGATCTCACCAGTGCATAGTAGAGGGTGAGGAGAACCTCTCTCGATCTGCTAACCACCTCCATTCTGATCCACCCCAGAATGCCATTGGCCTTCTTGACCACAAGGGCACATTGCTAGCTCATGGTCATCCCACTGGCCACCAGGACGCTCAGGTCCTTTTCTCCTGTGCTGCTTGTGTGGTTTTGTTGTCTTTGTGACTAAGTTTCTCATGCTTGCATTCTTTCTGCTCTGTGCTTGACCCGTAGAGCTCTGTAAGTGAATATCACGTCCTTTAAAAGGTTATTATTTTTAGAATAGCTACTGGTTGCAATTGAATGTACTGTTGCACTTCATGGAGCCGCAGAAAACTTGTACCATGCCTTTCCTCACTCCTGGCAGAAGGGAAAATCGAGAAATGGGTCTGAGGACTGTCTGTCTGGGAGCATGTATAAAAATTAGCACACTTTGTGACATGTAGAAGTCAAACCAAGATAAATGGTTCTAACTCATAGGAGGTGAAGATGGTCAAAGTAACTGCTGTACGAAGTACTGAAGAGTTTAGGGAGTATTTTAGAAAGACAGCTTAGAAGGTCCACTTTGCAAACAACAGTCTGTACGCCTTCGTGGTTTCAAAATTTTTAACTTAAGTGTACATTGCAGATGTTTTCGTTATAATTTGATGAAATGAATCTATTTCTAGGTGTGTTATTGGAATTGGATTGTATGGTCTTCAACAATTACTAACTTTATTGCATTAGAAGTATCACCAGGAAGATACAAGCTTCATTCTAGGTAAAGGTGGGCAATTGTTCATCGATCCACTCAGTGGAGATGTTCTTCACCGTGACAGAAAAACAAAGTCATCTCCCCTGTACACAGTGAACAGAGTGCTGCTTTATGAAACAACTTTGTATCTCATCCAGTTTATGTTGTGTTTTTATTTGAAGTTGCCTTTTTTCCCCATACCCCTTGAAAATGCAGGTTTGTTTCCTGCATGGCTGGAGCTCAGATATAGCTGGGTGTGCTGTTTTCTGCTGATACAGTGGTCTATTTCCTTTTGATGTCTTAACTCCTTTTGTCCCAGTGTTGTCCTCCGTGGGAAAAAAACAAGACAGTTGTAGACTTGAGGCTTAGGAATTTGCCATGACAAAGGCCATTTAGCCCCTAAGATGTGTAACCCCTGTGTTTGTAATTCCTACAGTGCTGCATATGACGCCGTCCTTGACAGAAATGTGGCCATTAAGAAGCTCAGCAGACCATTTCAGAACCAAACGCACGCCAAGCGAGCTTACAGAGAACTGGTCCTCATGAAGTGTGTGAATCATAAAAATGTAAGTTTTCAGTAGGTAACTGGAGAAGTGGTTTGTACATTGGTTTGTGAGGAAGAAAGTAGTTTGGTTGGGTGTCTTTTTAAAACAGAAGAACGTAAAAGTACACTGCACTCAAGGGCTGCAGGCTTTCTGATAGATGCCCACAGGAGAGCCATGATTTTCTGTGTGCTCACTTTAAGGCTATACCACGTGGAGATGCTGTGTGATGGAAGAGGAGAGAGCAGAATACGTTATCAACTCATTATCCAGACAGTGGTTGTTGGAATCCTGCCTCCATCCACTTGTCACTGGGATTTGTGACTCAAAAGCAGCATCTCTTGACAAGTGATAACACTCTTTGTTCTGTATTCCATCTGGATTCCTGATCATATAGACTATGGATTGTATAGATTGTACTAGGTGAGGGTCGTCTTGGTGAGGGTTGCTGCAAAACCGCTGAAGAAAATCAAGACTGTACTTGTCTTTTCTCTGTTGGCATGGATGGAAACTACCCTCAGCTGGACATATGCACAGACCTTTGAAAATGCGAGGATGAGTGAGTGCTTCTCCAAATAGCCAGGAGAATGTTGCATTCTCGGTATTTTAATGGAGAAGAAGAGCAGAAGGCAGCAGAAGCAGTATTAATTCTACTTGTTTAATTTTTTAAATGATGCATAACAGCTGATAGCAGCATCACATTTGTTAGGTCAGAGTTTCAATCTGTCTATACGGAGAAATGTAAAGGAAAGGCATCTGTCAGAATGTGTGGAGTACATAGAGTATTGAACTGTTCCTGTTTGAGTTGTAATGAGAGACTTTCAGATGTCTGTTTCGTGGCAGCTGTTGTGGCATCTTCTACTTCTGCTCCCCACACAGAAGGTCGCATTTTTCCTCTGTCTTGTTTCACACATTCTTATCGGTGTCTTTCAATAGCCTAGCCTATTTAAAAAAACAGGTAAAATACTAGTTTTGGCATTTGAGGTGTCTCTGTGCAGAATACGTGTACCATTTTAAAGTGCTTCCACTAAAAACCAGTACTTATGATGGATTTTGTGTCAGCATGTGTGCACATGTACCTTCTACAGGAATAGAGGCCATGACAGAGAGAAGGAAGGTCTTCTGTTTACTTTCAGTAGAGTGGCCCTTCATTATTTGTCCCCTCAGTTGAGTTTTCCTCATATACAACAAACTTCTGATGAGAACTTCCATGCTAGATTGAGGTGAAGATGGTCTTTGAACCTGTAATTTTGAATTCCAGAAGTCTCACCCTCATTCGGAGTGTCTCATCCTTAGCATTTTGGTTTTCCACTGATATCAATAATCCTCTCAGAAGCCATTTCTAGTGTGCTTGGAAGAAATCTTAGCATCTGCAGTATTTCATTTTGAATGTTGCTTTTTACTAATCCATAGAGAGAGAAGGGCTGGTATAAATTGAGCAGTGCAAAACCAGAGTTTGTTCTTTAACAAACTCTTCAAAACTGTTTATGTTTTTCCCTTCTCTTCATCTTTTCGTCTTACTTTGCTTTTCAGATTATCAGTTTATTAAATGTCTTCACACCACAGAAATCTCTGGAGGAGTTCCAGGATGTGTAAGTAACACAGGCAGTGACTGAAGTTTTAAAGATGCTCGGGCCATTATAGTGTATTTTAAACACAATAACTGATCAGAATGCAAAGGTTGTAAGCTCCTCTAAATTGGATCGTGTGCAGTCTACACTACGGGCAAACAAATATTCTGCATTTCCATGTTGAGAGCACTTTTGACACTTACAAGGTGCAAAATACCAGGTTTCCTAAGCACTGTAACAGCGTACAGAGCCTGCTGGTTGCTCTTCATGAGAGAGTCGGTGTGTTTGCATTTGCCTTTCCATGCAGAGGAAAGGATACAAGTAGTTAAAAGCTTCTTGTAGTTAGCTTGGAAGAAGATGGTTGTTATGTGACACCCTGACATATGTGAGTTTTTGAAATGTAGCTCTTCATTCTGGAATAATTTCCTGTGGAAGAGACTGATGTGAAACGTTTCCTCATTTCATATTTGTTCTAATATAAACTTTGTGCAAAAAAAATACTTGCCTGAGGAACTAGTGCTGGGCATAGAGGACAGCTAAGCATCTTTGCTGAACATTGTCCTATTGCAACAGGTGTATGCTATGAATCTGCCCTGAAGCAAATGGTAAATATTCAGTGTTTTAGTAGTTGTACTCCTTTTATCTATCTAATAGTCTGAATACACTGTGTGGAAATGTATCTGCATTCTGTTCTCTAATATCAGTAGTGATAACAGGTAGCTAACAAAGGCTGAAGGCAGGTGAGTGCTGTTCTGGGTTTGGTATGTGGAATTTCTGCTTAATATTGTCGCTGCAGACTTGTGCAGAGCAGAGGAGGTCACTAGTGTTGGAGAAAAGACAGGATGTACAGCTGACATTAAAAGGAGACCCAAAGTTTTCCCCAGAATTTGAGAGTGTAATGTTAGTTAAGATTCAGCTGTGCTTGTGAGGTCTCTTGTAAGAAATGAGCTGATATATTTAACATATTAACTTGCCATTAAAGGAGATTGATTTATGTCCTGCTGAGGCTTATCAGAAGCATAAGCCTTAGTTGTACTGAGAATTCTGCAAAGTCCTGCAGCTATTTGATTTTGCAAGACATTTTGCATGGGGATGCATATTTTAGCCTCTCAGACCTCTCTACTACTCCCTCATCCCTACCATAGCAGTCAAAGGCCAAGCAGTTGTGTCCTGTGGTGTTAGTGACTTTTCTGCACGTTACGGCGTCATGCTGCCTGTTTGCCCACACAAGGTGCAATCTGTGTCATGGGGAATGTATCAAGAAAAGGGCAGCAATCTGCTTTAAAAAAAAAAGGTGTCTCTACAGCGAGATGGTGCAGTGAGGAACACTGCAATGGTACTGTTGTGAGCGAGCCCAGTCTCCAGCTCTGTTACTCCTGCTCATCAGAAATAGACTGACTTTTGAAGCAAGAAAAGGCATTGTCACTTGTCTGAGATAATGCTGTGGTTTCTCTTCGACACGGACAATAACCCTATGACTTTACTTTTTCTTTCAGTTATCTGGTAATGGAGTTAATGGATGCTAATCTGTGCCAGGTCATTCAGATGGAGCTAGACCACGAGCGAATGTCTTACCTACTGTACCAAATGCTCTGTGGCATCAAGCATCTTCACTCTGCAGGAATTATTCACAGAGTAAGGGGCCTTTGGTTTAAAACTTAAGACAGCATGCTACGTCGTCATGCAGACTTTAGGAACTCCTTGAGTTTCTTGTTTGCTGTAGATCACAGCCCTGTCTCCCAGTAAAATGACTGTAAACTTACGCATCATAGTCCATCCCTTTAGAAGAGTAGCTTCATGGTTCTGTTAGGAATGAGATTGTGATCTTAATCAATCAAAAAGGTAATATGATTATTAAAAAGAAATATAAACAAAGTAGTATGCCCTGGAAATTATCAAAGCAGTTATACTCTTTGAAACTTGTGGATAAATGGTTCTATGATTATACAATTCTAAACATGTTATTTCTCCTGAAAATGCAGCTGGCTACATCTACCACAGGTGACATTTAGACACTTTGAATTGATGTTGCAATGTGGTCCAAGTATTGCTGCAGAGGGCAGGGCGTATGGAACTGACATTACCGTCATTCACATGTACTAGAATAAATGAAAAGACTGCTAAGTCTGCATTAAATGCATCTTTTCCTTTTGCTTTTCTACGTCAGGGTGCTGTGCCTGGTAAGGTGGTAGTGCCTGGCTGTGAATGCCAGAGACAGCACTATGTTGACAATAGAGAGAATGGTTCATTTGACTGCAAGCAGGAAGCGGTTGTGAATAGATTGAAAATATCCTGAGTTAAGTTCTTTATTGGAAGTGCTTTTACTAATTTCAGATTTCTAGCTGGGAAAAAAAACCCCAACCAAATAAAAAAAATGTTTCCCTTCCATTATGAGAGGAAGAAGGGCTGATAAAATGGCTATAAAGAGGATGATGCTTTACAATGTACAAAGTTCTCTTCTCTTGGCATGTCGCATTTTATGACAGGATGATAGATTTGGCTACCAGGTAGACAACCAGCAAAGGATGAGTTGAGTTATTATAAATTAAGGATGATGAAGGTATCGCCACACATACAGTCGGAATGTCTCTGTTACATTCATAGCACTAAAAAAAAAGCATACTCAAAAAGGTACTTCAGTACTAATCCTAGTTTCTTGAGCTGCTAAATACAAATGGTTTACTTCAGTAGGCTCCTGCTATTCAGGTAAAACCCATAGTACCATAGAATCACCAGGGATTAGAAGGGACCTCGAAAGATCATCCAGTCCAATCCCCCTGCCACAGCAGGATCACCTAGACCACGTCACGTGCTGAGTTAGAATATCTTCCAGGAAAGATTGCTAAAGAAATAGTAGGGCTATGCTTTGTATTTACGAGTGTTTCTGGTAGTAACTGTGTCCAAAGTAAAAGGCTGTTTGAAGGGTGGCCTAAAATAGCAGTCCATATCCCAGCTGTGTCTGGCTTTATGAAGTCATACGTGTTTTCACTATCTTTTGCAGGATCTAAAACCAAGTAATATTGTGGTAAAATCTGACTGCACATTGAAGATTTTGGATTTTGGGCTGGCCAGGACTGCTGGCACAAGCTTCATGATGACTCCGTATGTGGTGACACGATACTACAGAGCACCAGAGGTCATCTTGGGAATGGGCTACAAGGAGAACGGTAGGACTGCAATTTCGTAGCAAGCACAGTGGGACCTGAAGTGTAAGGTCTGTTTCTACAATTGTAAGGAGCTCCATAAGGAGAAAATGAAAACATACATGGGAAATGACATCTTGAATGTAAAAGGCACATCATTTAGAGCAGTTTCTCACTGTTGTGTGCTATAGCTCCAGAACATATATGGGATGCAGTGCTGGGGAGCTTACTACTGTGAGGGGTGCAGAGAGAAGGAGAAGCTTGTTCTTAGCTATGGTTTGACCTTAACAAATACAGTTGGCTCTTTCCGAACAGAGCATCTTTGGCTTCCGTGGCTGTGAAGCAGTGTAGGAATCTCTGGAACTGCTGAATGGCTGATTTGTTCTAAGTTTGAGTCTGGGTCTCTGAATTGGTTGAGGGAAGAAGTACAAGCTGAAATAAAAAATCCTAGCCTGTCCAGAATTTCAACAAATCCAGAGCTAGATGTAAATTTCAAGAATGATGTCTGTCTTTATGGTAGGTTTAACTAAAATCACAGGTTTTGATGACAGGTTTCATGTGGATTAGACCTAGGTATAATTTTGCAGTTTGTCTTTTTTTTTTTTAGAAACGAGGAAAAAGCTAAACCTTTATTAAAAAAAAAAGCATCTAATTTGTGTGGAATATCCCCAGTTGTAAATAAGATTTTCCTCTGAATATTCTGTGAGGCATCTGATACCTTTTATCTCTGGAAAGATTGTGAAAAGGAGGTAGGGGGGAGCTTGTAGAGAAGCAGGCAAGAAGAATTCACATTTTGCAGAGGATGAAGGGAAAACTTTAGTGATTCTCATTTTGTAACAAAATGGAGAATTGCATCCGAGTGCCAAATCAGGCGGGGAAAGGAGCAAAAGATCCAGCAGGTGCTGGAGAAAAATCTGTTACAATTTGGATTCTGCTGTCAAAAATACTACTTTTCTGTTTGACAAGGGAACTTTTCAATGCCAAATATAGCAAACTTCAAACCCAGGAATTCATTAAAAAGTCTTGCGCTGAAAAGGTTAGCCAGTATGCCAGAGAACTTCCCCTGCCTCCACATCCTGTAATGGGCAGTAACACTGGTTTGGGAGCTGATTCTACAACTTAAGCAAGAATAAAGGCATGCTTGCGCAACTTCTTCCCAAAATAGGAAGTCTTTGCATGAATTATTGGTAATGTTTATGAATTTACAGTACGACTTTAAAATCCTGCAAGGTAGAGAATTAGTAAGCGGACTGTAAACATGCAGAATAATTTCTGAAAAATGAATAATCTTCCTTAAAGTAGTTGGTATTCTTTTATAAGTAGCATTCAAAATTTGAACCAGGCTCAGCACACTTGAGATCGTTCTAGATGATACTGAGAGTTCCTTGCACTGTGAAATGAATGATTTCGGTTTTTCGTTTCCTCTCCAGACATGTAGTAGATGATTACCTTGTTGTTTATATTGTCCTGGAAAGGACAGAGAAAGCACTTGCTTTTACACGTTATTAAAATCACGCCAGGAAAAAGTTAGACACACTTTTGCAACGAAGTACACAGCTGGGAAGGTCCTAAGAGTATTTACCACATGTTTAAGAGCCCTATCAAGTGCCCATGACTGTTAACGCAGAGAGTTCATTTGACTTCCCTGGGCAATGAATCTGGCTCAAGATAAATGATCTCATCTTGATTGTACAAAGTTAAAACAGAGTAGACAGAGAAAGAAAATACTTGAAAATTAAGGTCAGCCTTCTGAGCAGCCAGTTTGCTTGGAGGCTCTGATCCAGCTCCCAACGAAATCAACAGAAAGGGGTATTGTTTGCTTACCTGCTCCTGGCCTATGCTGCCACATTACTGAAGCTCCTCTACTGCTTTTTCCCCTCTTACTACCTTAAGGAATGTTCACTGCTTTCATTTTCTTTCTGCACTTGGTTGGCTAAAGATGCATAATTATCGTGAGTTTGCCCAGAACTGTCAAAATGAAGGAAACTCTGCCAGTGCTTCAGGCATGCTCTTGCTGTCCCATGTCCCTGGTATCTGTACCCTCTTTTTCCCAAATGGTATTTTGTTTTATCCAGAAATTAGTTGCTTGTTTGTTCCTTTGGATTGCTTTGGATTGCTTTTGAAGGATATAAAGGGGGAAGAAAAAGAGGAGAAACTAGTTGTGTAGATCAAACGTGATCACACAATGACATTTCAAAGTTGAGAAACAACGTAGTCTTTCAGAGCACTCGAAAGCATCTTTTCCCCTTCACGTGGAATACATGCTTTTTCCTTCCGTGCATACTGTGCCACTGTCTATCTAGCCTTTTTTTCTTGTAAGACTTAATTAAAAGGCAAAAAAAGAGTTAATGCAGATAGCATATCTATTCATATTGCACCTAAAAGCTGAAGGCATGATCAGGAAGAAAATAAATACCCTTAGTCTTGTGTGTACTTGTTCTGTGGAGGGTTTGTTTCTGTGTTTATTTTGAGTACCTATGCGCTAAAAAGCAGAGGCCACACAGGTCGCACGCTCCAGTTCTTTCCGATCAGTATGTAGATACAGACAGATAGGCATCTACAGATGTGACGCAGATACAGACCATGGAGCAAGATAACCCTTAAGGGTGGAATTTATCTGTACAGCCTTTACTCCTGTGAGCAGTCCACTTGTAACCACTTTGTACTGCTGCAGAGAGACCCAGTCCTTCGTGACAAAACCAAGAAACTGCCTGGCTGTGAGCAGGATTCGTTCCAGATGATTGTTACAGAATCACAGAACTATTGAGGCAAGAAAAGACTGGGTTTGGTTTTGTTTGCTTTTTGTTCTTCCTGCACAAGAAAAGGGGTGTTTTTTTCCACCACACACTTAGTGTATTCCACAGGTCTGTGCATTTGTTACTTGATCTTTACTCTCTAATGGTGGGCTTTTTCCCTAAAAGGTTGATTTTTAAACTTTTTCTGCTGTTGTTACTAACTACCGTTGAGCTGGCTGGCACAGCTTTTATATATGTACTTATTTATTTTAGCTTTTGGTGAGACATGAAAGAACCACAAAGCAAACTGTACTGTTCTGATCAACCTGCTCTTTTTCCCCTCCTTTAGGAGTGAAATGTAGTAGTTAACTTTGCTTTTTTTCCCTCCTTCTTCACTTTCCTGTCTCTACTGTTCTAGTGGATATATGGTCTGTGGGATGCATTATGGGAGAAATGGTTCGCCACAAAATCCTCTTTCCGGGAAGGGATTGTATCCTTGTGCTATTTGCTGCAGCTTCACCTATTATTTGTTCATCTTGTCCACCCCATCCCTTTTACCATAAAATGACTATACCAGGACTGTAAAGATAGAAGCAAAAAGTTGAATCCCAGATGTATTAGTAAATAGCACGCTATCAGTGTGAAAAAAAAAAATGAACATTAAAAACAGATGCACCAAACTATTTCAGTCAAATAAGTTTATTTGAAAGCCTATAATAATTCTATTTTATGTAGTCTTTATGTAATAATAATCAGCAGTTTAGACAACAAGATTGCTGGTTGGTTAGCTTTACTTATTATTCTTCAAAGGAAACATAAGGAACAAAGGCAAGTGCTACCTTGGGACAGCTGGTTTCTCTAAATCAGTTTATGTTTTGGAAATAGTGACTTCATAATATTTGTGGTGACATCATAATCTTTTGCTTACTAATGCATCATGAATTTGGATTCATCGCAATGCTGTATGGGCTCAGACTTGAGTCAATACAACATTTTTTTCCTTTGAAACAAAATGAAGAATTTCACTTGCCCAGTTTAAGGCAACTGTTTTATCTGCTGTGGTTTACAAATTGGCCTGAAATCAGATGCTGTTGGTTCAAAATGGTCTTTCCTTTAGTTGCATGAGGTCTGTGTCCTTAATTAAACTGTATTTCCCTCCCATCTTGTTCTTCGTGTCTTGGGTGATATTATTTTTACCACTTGCAAGGTGGTGAAAGCAATATTAGAAAATGAAAACAAAAGAGGGGGTTATCGACTTAGTGTTTGGTTTATCACAGGTTAGGCAACCTGCCTGTGCTAGCGAGGAAGTCTCCTAGCTACACAGTGTGTTTTGCCTCTTAGAATGAGGTGCAGCTACACAGCGTGTTTTGCGCTGTCAGAAACAAAAAGGAATGTTACTTTCAGCAGGTTGGCAAAAAGGTCTGGTATCAGCAGACACTGGCAGTTAGTGTGGAGAAAACAGCATTTACAGTCATGTAGCCATGGAAGTAATTAACTTTTTGGTGGATATTGAGTGGTTCCATTTTTGTCAGAGTTCTGTCCTGCCTGTCCTATTCTCAGAGCTCTGATTTTCTGTTAATATGGTGCTCTGTCCACCAGCCAGGAGAAGATGCAGTTATGCTTCACTAACAGGTAGATGGGGGAACTGCAGCTGCCTCCTGTTTGCTGGGGATGAAACAGCAACCTTGCACTGGCTTTCAGTCCCACCTGAAAAACTTACTGCATACAAAAGATGACAGTGGATCACAGAACATTAGGGATTGGAAGTGACCTCGAAAGATCATCCAGTCCAATCCCCCCGCCACAGCAGGATCATCTAGATCCAGTCACACAGGAACATGTCCAGGCAGATTTTAAATGTCTCCAAAGAAGGAGACTCCACAACTGCCCTGGGCAGCCTGTTCCACTGCTCTGTCACCCTTACTGTGAAGATGTTCCTTCTCATATTTATGTGGAACCTCCTCTGTTCCAGCTTACACCCATTGTCCCTTGTCCTACCATTGGATGATACTGAGAAGAGCATGAAGAAAGAAAGGTCTTTTTTATAATGAGAGAATTATAAATGGTGTTTTTTATTATTAGTGGATAGTTTTGGGACATCACTCCACATGTGCTGAGCTTTTCCTGCAATGTGTGGAGCAGGTGGCACTGAATGTGCAGAGCAGGTCCCAGCATTTATGAGACCTGTAATTCAGTGTGATGGCTGTGCTGAGTTTCTGAGGTAACACTGCCTCGAAAACACCAACATCACTCTTCTTCCACATCCTGTACTCCTTCCCTCTTTCAAATCACTGGCAATCTCATAGCCTGAAATGCAGTGTAAGTGGGACAGATCCCACCTGCTACCATATTTATATAGGTGAGTTGGAAGCCTTTAAAAGCAAAAAGAAAGAAACATTGAATCTGTGCATTCATTTCCAAGTGGGTATTTGTTTGTTAACCAGTTTGACCCCAGGAATAAGAGCTGTTGGTGTTAGAAAGAATGATTTGTGGGTTCATATTATTTCCCTTCCCTCCGTGGCTGTTGGTGAGCAGATCTAGTTTGCTTCCCAGATACAGGAAGAGGTGGAGAAGCATTTATGCAGCTGCAGGTGAACTTCACATAAAGACATGGCAATAAAGATTTCCTTGGGCCACTTTATGCCTTCCACCAGTGGGTTTTCTAGATGAAAGAGGTACATCTGTATAGAAACTAAAAATTTCAGTTCTCTTTAATTATTTGGAAGAACGTCTACTGTGTGCGCTTGCTATGCATATAAGGCGCTTACTTGTTTCTAGCCTGGAGTGAAAACATTAATATATGGCTCAGTATATATCTAAGAAATATTTCACTGCTGCTGCCAGGTTTAATGAAAAGAAAAAGCCCTTTGGTGCTGCTGATTGTAAATGAAATTTCATTTTTAAAGTCTTCATTCAGTCTTCTCTTAATACAGGAGTCATTTCAGATCACCTCACCTACATAAATAAGAAACTCAAAGTTACTATATGAAAACTCTCAGATCAGTGTAGACTACAGGTAGCAGTAAATGACAACAGTCACAGTAAGTTACGCATTTTCAAAATTATCTCTGTGTTTATTAAATTCATTAAAATAGTGTCCAAATGTATGTCCAGTTAGCTGCTTTTTTTATTAACAAAAAGCCAAAGAGTACTTGAAAAATGATTGCTCTGTGAATATTGCTGAGGTACTTCATCTAATTGATCCACCTGGCCACTTGAGATATAGCAGGGCTAGGAGACTTGGTCTAGCATTCAAGTGCTGTAAGCTTGCGATGAGGCAGCTGGTTTCGAGAAAAATAAGAACAGCCTTCTGGAGAGTGTGGGGCAGGAACCGCATAGCAGGAACCTCCTTTTTTTTCATTGCTCACCTAAAGCAGACATTTAAAAACACTGCTAGGAAGATGGCTTTATCAGAAGTCACACCCTTGTGAGAAGAAATTCCCCTTTTGATCAACCTCCAGCTGGATTTACAGACTAAAATATTCCTGGCAAGATTCCTGTCAGATTACTTTGTAGTCCACTTCTGAAATTCTCACTCTGTTTCTTTGGTGCTTATTTCATTCTTGTCTCAGTTAAATCAGAAAAGCATGTTAGCATCTAAAAAAACTCTGGGATGCCGTTGGAAATCTGGTGGAAAACTCCAGGTCTTTATCAGGGTCTATCTAATGTCTTCACAATCTGATAAGACTTTAATTTAAGGATTGACCATGTATTTGTGCAGGGTTGGGCTATTTTAAGAGAAGGGAAAACTTAGAAAAATTGTCTGGATGGTTTCAAGTGAGATGGATCTATTGATCAAAGCTGCTGAGACAGTAACGTCCCACAGGCACACAAAACTCAGTGGAAGAATAAAGCAATCAAACAGCATTTCTTGTCTGGGGAAGCATGTAAAGGATGGTACTCTAGCAAGTTCATGTATGAGTTCTTCAGCAGACCAATGGGGAAACTGATGTAGGCGTAGAAATGTATTGTGGTACCAGCCAAGCATCTCAAATTTGGCTGGATATGGCTCAGAGTTGTTGTTGTGGAGGCACCCACAAAGCCAGTCAGCAGTAGCTATCAGAAAAAATTGCCATGTGTGGGAACCGGAGTTCCTTGGCATTCCAGCCATACGCAGATCTGGATGTTGGTCAGAAATGGATTCCCACACAGGCGTGACAGAGAGTATTCGATTCTGTTTGTCCACAAACTAGTACAGGAAACATAATAAATTCCTTGCCCGAGGGGAAAAAAATTAAATCAAGAAAGTCTTTTAGGAAAAGTTGTTGCCTGTTTACCACTCATGAGCAGCATTTATCTTTGCATTTGAAATGTGATCTGCATTTATCCTTGCGTATAATCCTAGTATTTTGAGTGTATGCTGGGGGGCTTCTTAAAGTTTAGTGTAGTAAAACATCATCACTTCTCTTTACTGTGGTCCATTGTTCAGAATGTTCCCAGCAGTATTTTCTTAGGGCTTGTCTTGTCTTTTAAGGAACTAAAACCCAAATTGAGTTGAGGTTCAAAAGCAGCCATGCTGAGGTGCAGAAATCTGTTAGACCTACTGCTGCCTCATATGAGTTCCAGCCGAAGCAAGGTAGTTGCCTTTTCAGGCACTTAGGAAAATTGGATGGTCTCAAATGTCCTTTGTCTTTTTTTTTTGATGCCATTAATTAGCTTTTGCTTGATGACAGCTGTACTAATTTGAGCTTTTACTGACACAGATGAGCAAAGAATTTAAAACCTGTTCGCAAAACAGATAGTACAAAGTGTCTTCGGTCGAGAACGTTCAGGTAGTTGGTTTGGATCAAAGCAGAGGACTGGAACGCTCAAAATCACAAGTCATTTGTCGGAAATTAAAATACATGAGCAGAGTTATGCTATGCTAATCTCTTTGCACTGCAGCAAGAGAGACTGCCTGTAGGATACTTGCTGAAAGAGGGTAAATGAGTGTACTTGAATACTCCCTGGAGACCTGGGAAAGAGAGCTCAAAGTCAACGTTTAAATCAAGTTAAAATGAGGGTCTGAAGTTAACAACTGCAGGATCTGCAAAACATGTTTTAAATATTGCTGTCTGTTAGATGCAGTGAACTGCATTTCACATTCCTTGGCAAGATTCTCTGTAGGTCTGTCTTGCTGTGATGATTTGCAGTGTGGTTATACTCAAAAGAAGATGGAGATGGGAAGAGCATGAGTCATTCCTCATGCCTCTACTTCTCAAGATTCCCTTGGCATTTTCTTAATATGCTTGTGCCTCTTAATATCCTGCAACATCGGTCCAGTCCCTCTTAAGCTCTGCTGTGATGAAAGGAACAGTGAAGCATGAGTTCCCAAGGGAAAGCAGTAGTTTTTCAGTGCCATACTTCCTTTGTTGGGGAAAACACTTGTATGTTGTTTGTAGTGGACATTTATTTGAGGTTACAATGCAGAGGAGACATTTGTTGTCCTTGGAAGACTGACTTGTGTTTTGAAGTATACGTACGTAGTCAAGACAGCATTTCAGAGCAGCAACATGCAAGAATCTGTGCTGTAGAGAATTTCAACAGATTTTAAATCCCCTACTATTAGTAATCTAGGACATGGGTGTTCTAACGGAAAGGGAGCTTTTCGTCAAGGGCCACCCAAATCTCAGCAATTTTTCATGAAAATTTGGAGCTTTAATTCCTTAAGACTGTTTCCTGTGATCCTAAAGCATCAGAGCAAATAGTTCTAAACTGAACTTCTACCTAGAACAAGAGGTCTCTAACTATAAATTAGCCTGCATTTGATTAAAACTTAGGGAAGTTCCTTGTGTCACCAGGCTTTGTGAATATCTTGCATTTGAAAGTAAGCGAGGACCAAATGTACGTTTTCTGTGCCTTGGAGTTGAGTGCAAATGTTTAGAAATTGTGGTTGGTTTGTTTTTCTGATGACTGTAGGACTGAAATGACTCAGACTACATCTGGAAAGCTGCTGGACTAAATGAAAGTGAGGACTGAGGCTTAGGTCTCTGTGCTGCAGTCTCTTGTGGAGTTTTCACAGGTCTTGGTGCCTTAACTGGGGCTTCTGACAGCTGCTGCTCTTTGTACTGACACTCCTAACAAACAACCAACTACTTTTCTTAAACTTGCACTGAAACCCTGGGTTCCAGGATTTCTTCTTGTCTCAGGAGAAGAAAAAGAAGCAGCAGTCAAGAAGACATGGGTTTTTTTCTCTTCAGATGTTGGTTATATGGAAATATTCATCTTTGCTTCTTGTGCTTTGGAAATTTTCAGACCTTCCTTCCCAAAACCTCAGGAGTAGAGGAGAATAATCATCTCTGCTTTACACAGTTTCCAGTTCAATAAGTCACTGGTTCAACTTCTTTGTGTGTGCTCTTGAGCGCAGCACACAACAGTTATGTCGGAAGGCAGCCTCTGAAAATAAAGAGGAGTTAATAACATACGACCGAACAACTGCTTGCTCTATCTTTTCCTGATATCTTGCATGCCATTTAGCTTGTGATGAAAGCAGCAGTCATTTGCATCTCTAGGTTTGCTTATTGCTTCCAAACTAGTGTTTTATTTATTTCTTTGTTTATTAATGTCTTTATTGTGTAACGATTGAGTTTTTCGTATGCTAAATAAAGCAACAGGGAGCCTTAGACCCAGGCATGTAAAGATTGCCGCAACTAGAGCGTTTGCCTTCTTAGTCAAGTCTGCTTTAACCTGTTGCTCAATATGAAATAAGGATAAATCTAACCAAGCAGCATGACGCTTTCATTTTTTTCCCACAGTTTCTGGCCCTGAGAGACCAGTTTGTCCCTTTTCTTGTTTCCATGCCCTATGACTTATCATAGAGCAAGGACAGCAGAGGTAATGTGGTTTCATGGTTTTGCTGTGGGGGAAAATGCCACCTTAATCCCATACTGGATAAAATGAGTCTGATTTTCATGTTGTGTTCTGGTGTGAGTTGTGGTTAGCTTTGTTTGACCCAGCTGAACTGCTTTTCTCTGTATGAGGTAAATAATCCTCCAATTTCAATGCAGAAAGTAGAGCTTAGTGCTTCTGTATCTCAACTGTCCTATTTAGAAATCACCATTTCCTATCATGGCAAGTGGAAGTCTTATGAGATTTTCAAGACCCCTATTATAGACTGCTGGCTTCACTGAGATCGAGTGGAAATGAGCCAGCAGGCTCTAAAGCAAGCATTACTGGAGTCAAATTATCACAACAAATTCTATGCATACCCCCAAATACAAGGTGGATATGTCTTCACAAGGACCCAAGTTCCTTTTGTGGCTTCTGGCAGTTCAGCTTGTGAAAATATGCATGGATCTCTGGTAACTGTGAGGATAAAGGAAAAGCAATTTGCATATCCTCATTGGCTATGGAGACCAGCATTCATCGACAGTACAAAGCAGTGTAAACCTAGGTAATGAATGCAAATGAAAACTTGAAAAAGACAAACTGATTGGGTACATTTCAGTTGTGAAGTTGTATTATGACACAGTGGCCAGGAGTCTCGCTTGGTTTTCAGTATTTAATAGTATTGTCTTTCATCCACGCTGGGTAAAGAAAACTGTTGGAGTCCATTTTTCTCAGACCTGCTCTGTTGTCATGAAACTTGCACGCTCAAGCAGAAAAGCATCTGCAGAAAGTAAAAGGCAGGTCTGTGTCTGCGGTGTGAGCTGCGGGCTCTGTGCTACAGCATGATTCGATAAGTCTTCTCATTTATTTGTTCTGTTCCTGTTTCTTGTTTACCTTCATTTCATTTTTGTTTTCAGTTGACATGTGGTCAGTAGGGTGCATCATGGGAGAAATGATTAAAGGTGCTGTGTTGTTTCCTGGCACTGATCGTATCCTTCCTAGCAGCCACTTTGGCCTCAGTAGGTACTTCCAATTCTTTCCCCTCCAGCCCCTTTCTGCTACAGTAGTGCTGACATAGGTTTGTGCTGTACGTGAAGAGCTGGTTTAAGTCCTGCTGCTAAATCTTTGCATCCTAAAATGTCAGTAAACCATTACTGCCTGTCAGTAAAAGCCTTAGGTGGAAACTGCAGCGAGGTGAAAAGCTGTGTCCTACACGGATTGTCAGCTTTACTTTCTGCAGCCAGTGGCCACTTGTTTTTAATTTTGTTGGCATAAATGTCTCTGTTAATTTGTTGGGAGGGGAGAAGCGGCGGTGATAAATTACAGGGTTTTTTAAGTTCAGGTTGTAGCACAGTAGGCACAAATCACTATATTGGGATGGCACATAAGGGGTTCTGCGTTGTAGGAAGAAGGTATGTTTAACTTGGACATGACTTTTCTAAACGTCTGTTTCTTGGCTTGTTGGCTGTGCAAGTGCTACTGAATAGGAAATTAGGAAATGGCTTCAGTTTGGGGACAATTCCTGCTTCCCAAGAACAAAAATTATCACTTAGCTTTGTACCAATTTGATGTCTTAAGAAGCTGGGGATTGCCTTAGGGACTGCTGGAGTGGACGTCAGTCTGGTCCTTTATTTAAGTAAGTACACGTGGCAATTACGTGAAACCAGAATGTATTTTGTGACATCAAGGAGTGATTTAAAGATAAATCAGTGGACAAGCAGACTAGGTATGTGTACATTTTCCTTCCAGACCAATCTACGTTCAGGACTGAGGCAGCCATAATTCTTACTTTATTTGATGTTTTATCAAAGCTTTGATAGATCTTTCGAGGTCCCTTCCAATCCCTAACGTACTGTGATTCTGTGATATATGGTCTGTTACTTACCAGATTGTGACAGTGGTTTCTTCTTGTGCTTAGCAGCAACTGAACTTCACACATGCTTGGTTTAACTCCAGCTGTTACACCAATAGACGTGACCTGAGATTTCCTTCTAATTCAAACTCAATACTTAGATGGAAGAGGAATTTCCAGGCATCGTACAAATCTATGTAACGTTCTTTGTCTGTGTGCGTGCATACCTTTGCGTGTACGTGTTTATGTGTAAGTACGTATTACTAATTCAGCATAGCACTTCACTTTTGTCCTCATTCGTACTTTAAAGCCTTCAATGCCTTAATTTTATGGGAAAAGTCATATAGTGCATTGAAGAAATGGAAGTCAGAGATTATGTGATTCATATTTTCACAGCCCTGTCTAGTGAGATTCTGATTTGTGTTCTGTCCAAAATGTTGGATAACTGTGTTTACTGAAATGAAAGCTAAAATTCCGCGCATTTTCTTGTGATCTGGAGCACATATCATCTGCATATGTGAAAGGAAACCTTTTCCTTCTGTGTGCTAATCTAAGTCATTAGCATCTATTTGTCGGCGATAATTTGGCACAGGTCACGCTTGTGTTTTCTGAGACCGTGGAGTGAGAAACTGAAGTGTGTAGCTTAGCACGGCTCAGCGTTGTAGTCAGAGCTGGTTTTCTGTTAATAGTCTTAAGCTTTGTAAGACATCATTTAAAGAAAGAAATCCCCAAGTACAAAAATAGTTGAACATGTCTAATACAGCTTTTCAAAACTGGTTTCTTTGATACAGCTGTAGACTTGTTAGAAGAAATCACGCAAAGCCACTCTAATTAAACCATTATATGTAGATTATTATTACAATAACCCCACAGAAATTTGCTTTACCAGTTTCTAATTTGTTTGGGATTGTTGTGAGTTCACGTTCTTCATTTGTATATATAATACATAGCTAAGTTGGCACTGTGTTTTATGTGCTGCTCTTCTGCTGCTCTATGAGGGTCTATTCTGTGGACAGAGAAGATGCTGTTGTTTTCTTTCAGGCTCCTCAGCACCCCTCCTCCAAATCGACTCCCCATCCTCTGTCCCTTGCTGCTGAGCAGCCCACTGGTGAGAGTCTGGCACTTCTTGTAACTGTGCCCATCTGTGTGGCTGAAAACCAGTCAGTCGCAAGGGCAGTCCCAGCCTGCTGAGACTGATGAGCTCGTAGCATTTTATTCGTTAAATCCGCATAGAAAATACTTAGCATTCTGTAAGAAAGACGATTTCTTCAGATGTGTGATCAAGTTGGGCAGCTGTAAAATTCCATCAGGTGGGACTGTGAGCCCCAAGAGCTTGAGGGCAGCATACTTAAGGATGTATTTAAGCGTAGAAGAAGGAAGAGTAATAAATGTAGAAGAAGTAAGAGTAACTAGAAACCTGTTTCTTAAAATAAAACAACAAGCTGCTGCTTAGACATAAAATGGGTGTAAAGCAAGTTAAGACTGGCAGTGCACCAGAATTTGTTATCAGCAATTTTTTCTTCATTTCTTCACTACTTTATGATTTGAAGAGTATTTAATACTCATTTATGTCAACTCTTCTGCATAAATAACTGTGAAAAGCAGTTTTGAAATGGAAAGTTTAAATATTCATGAGACACGCGCTCAGTCATACATTTGACAGCAAACTTTACTGTTTGCCACTTCCCAGCGGTTCAGGAGTATAGCTTGCTTGATATTGTTTCTGTTAATGGAACCAAATTGTCCATTCAGCAGTCTGAAGCAACTTCTGTTAGCAAAATGGAGACATCCAAGCAGTACGGAAAATTCACATGCAAAAAAATAGGAAGTGCCTTTGAGTGGGTGCGGAGTGAAATGCTTAGCTAGGCTGCAGCTCTGTTCCACTCCTGGAATCTATCTGAATTCGCTGAAAACTCTTGTTTGGAGCCGAGAACAAAATCCACCTCTATTCTTGTCTCAGTGAGTGCTTTGCAGTGTCCAAAACCCCCATGGTCTGTGCTGATCCTTGAAATGGCACTACTTCTCTAGCATCTCTGACGTGTGCATATGGTGTAGTTGAGTCAGTTAATTGTGAGCTAAAGCTTTGTTTTTTAAAAAAATGTTATCTGGAAGTTATTTCCAAGGTTGACGTGGTAGCTCTGCATACAGAGGAGCTCTTACTGTGGGGAGTAGATAGACTTGTGCCTCGAGTAAGGAGAAGGTGGCAACATGGTTGGTCCTGTTACCTCAGGGGCAATGTGGAAAGCTGACTGTACCCGAACCGGAGCAGACTTGTTCCATGTGTTCCTCTCAAAATATTATGAGGGAGGCTATTCTTTTCTCACATTGCTTAAATGACTTGAAAGAGTTGAGAATGCGCCTTAGCTCTCTGGTGAGCTGTGAAATTGGTTTTACATGGTTTTAAAACATTTCTTTAGTTACGCAGCCTTATTCTACATTTGCAGTCACGTTATACCTGTCACAGAGATCAGGCTAAAGGGTTTATATTCACAGCTGCGTAGTTAATTTAAAAGGTATTTAATAATGCTAATGCTTGCAGACCTCTTTCTAGGCTAGGCACGCAACCATCATGCATCCAACTGTACATGTTACTGATAGAAGTGTACCACAACAGAAGGTTCTAGAAGCCTAGAAACAGCCTGGAGTACTACGATTAGATACTGCAGTTGTGAGGTCCACAAGGGAAACGGTAATACATATCCAAAGATAAAACTGAAATCCTTTGCTGCAGTGTCTGGAGTACCCACTAAGCACTGATTTGCTTACTGCTGTGTAAAACAGAGATGCCCAGCAACTGAAGGAAGTGGTAGCTAAAAAAAAAATGTTGAAAACGTTAGCGAAGGTGTTACGATAGGTATGCATCCAAAGAGTTAATGACAGCTAGGCAACCTACACTTCTGTCTCATAACTTACAAATCACAGAATCACAGGATCATGGAATCATTCAGGTTGGAAAAGACCTTTGGGATCATTGACTCCAACTGTCAACCCCACTCTACAAGTTCACCCCTAAACCAGATCTACCAACACTACATCTAAACGTCTTTTAAACTCATCCAGGGATGGTGACTCAGCCACCATCCTAGGCAGCCCATTCCAGTGCCTGACCACTCTCTCTGTGAAGAACTTTTTCCTGATGTCCAATCTAGATCTACCCTGTTGGAGCTTGAAACCCTTCTGTCACTAATTACCTGTGAGAAGGTAATTATCACGGGTTCTGTCACTAATTACCTGTGAGAAGAGACCAGCACCAACATCTCTACAATGTCCTTTCAGAAAATTGTAAAGTGATGAGGTCTCCCCTAAGCCTCCTCTTCCTCAAATTAAACGGCCCTGACTCTCTCACTCTCTCCTCATAAGATCTATTCTCCAGGCCCTTCACCAGCTTCGTTGCCCTCCTCTGCACTCGCTCCAGCACCTCAATGTCTCATTTGATCAGAGGTAGTTGTCTGAAGTAATTGTGTTTGAGTGCGGTGTGTTATTTGTATTCTCACCAAATGCTCTGGTACTGCGTATAAATAGCAGCTGCTTCTCTTAAAGTTGCAGAATTTTTCCTGGTTACAGTCTTAGTTTTCAGAACCGTCCCACTCTTCTCACAGTGTTCACCTTGGCACACAAAATGTGCCGAGGTCCTGTCAGATGCGAGTGTTCTCAATTTCTTCTTCATGCTTTTCTGTAAACTGCGTTAACATCAATATGTGAATCGCAGGCCTGTGGAGAAGGTACTTAACCTGATACCTCCCACACTAAGGCTGGTTAGTTTAGGTCTTATGACTTACCTATTTTAAGTCAAATTTTTTAAAAATTAAAATTTTTGGAGGTACCAGCTTTACAGTTGGTGTGGAAATTTGGTGTTGAGGACAGACTAAAGAGCGGAACGTGCACATTTAAAGAGAAAACTATCAGGAAGGTGGTTTCCTTAATATTTAGAGATTGAAAAGATATGAACTTACCCTGTCTACCTGTTGTAAAGGAAGATCTCTGTGTCTATGTTGTTTTCATTGTGCCTGCCTTAACAAAAGCAAGATTTGGCATACCCTAGTCCTGGTATTTCTGTGTTTTTCCATTATGATGGTGGTTTTAGGATTGCAGAATACCCTCAGGGAAGTCTTGGGAGAGAGTTTTGCTCGTTACAGGCTGTAGGACCTGGAGGCATAATGGTAAAAAAAAAAGTGAAGGTATAGATGTTATAAAACATTTTTGAGGATTCCCAGAGAGCACTCAGAGTGAAATGTCAGGAGAGCACACTGGGGTTAGCGTTCTGTTTTCCTTAACTGCTGATGTTCAGATATTGATCAGTGGAATAAAGTTATTGAGCAGCTGGGAACACCCTGTCCAGAATTCATGAAGAAGCTGCAGCCGACAGTACGGAACTACGTTGAGAACAGACCCAAGTATGCTGGCCTTACTTTCCCCAAACTTTTTCCGGACTCTCTCTTCCCAGCGGACTCGGAACACAACAAACTTAAAGGTATGTCTGACAAAGGGATGTGTCTGCAGTTGATGTCTCTCAGCTGGACAGGTGAAAATCATTAAAATGTACCAACAGTTTTGATGTTTTTCTGAGGCACCATAAAAGTACCTGTAAGTTACAGTCTATAATACAGTAATGCCATTATTTTAGACTTCATTATGTGAGCTTTGGATTTCTGATCCTGGCAAGCATACCGATACCTCAAGTACATTTTTCTTCGGTGTATTATTGAGCCTTCTATCCAGGATCTGCATACAATGTCTAAAGTCTCACTGAAGCTTGTTAGGGTACTTTACTACGCACCCCTGATGCTGGCACCTCCTTGATGAAGCTGATCTAAAATGACTATTGAAGATTTCGTGCTATAACAATGCGAGGGACAGAAGTACTTACAACCTTCAAAAGAGTTGTCTCATTGTTATTTTCCTAACACAGTTATCCGTCCTGTGGCAGCAGTGATTGTTTTGTACTAATACTGTGTTTACCTGATTTCGTTGTTCTAGCCAGCCAAGCCAGGGACCTCTTATCAAAGATGCTAGTCATTGATCCAGCCAAGCGGATATCAGTAGATGAAGCCTTACAGCATCCATACATTAATGTCTGGTATGACCCAGCAGAAGTGGAGGCGGTAAGTGAGGCATGAATCCTTACTTCAGACTGCTGATGTGATTTCTGGAATCCTGCTGCTTTACAGGAGCTTGATAATGACTGTGCTGTAAAGAAAACAATGTTGTGACTGTGTTTTCCTTTGGGTTTACATGAAAAGTGATCTGTAGGGACAGGACATAGCTCTTTGGTAGATTAACTAACAATAGGTGAGAGAAGCAAAAATGCTTCAAGCATGTGAAGCCATTTTCTTCTAAAAGACATGAAGAAAGGATTTTGAGCCCAGTAGCCAAAAGCCAACTGAGGTTTTTCTAGCTGTGTAAGTCAATCTCACAAAAGATACTACCATTCTGTCTAAACCTTTCCTTGTGGAAAACAGCAAGCGTTGCTTCCTGTGTTTGTGTTCAACAGTCTATGAGGAGACAAGGAGAATTAAACAAAGTGATACAAAAACCTCAGATGGGGATGGAGAAAACTCTTAGCAGGACATAAATTATTCCTTAAAACGAAACGGGGCTCACATGTTTTTCCAGACCACAGTTCAATGTTCTTTATCATGTACGCTGTGTGCAAACAGACATTGAATCTTTCTGTCATGCTCTAGATACCTCTTTGTATACCTGGTGTAGGCTGATGTAAAAGGGAGTAAGGGCAATCTGTAGGCCCTTTATCGATGTGGTATAATAGGTATCTGCTTGCATTCTGAGATGGTCTTTATAATAACGTGTAAAAATGTATGAAAAGAGAGCTCAGTATTTCAATAGGTTTAGAAACGTTGCTGAGTGTAAACCTCAAAAGTCTATGGAGTGATTAAACCCCCTCAAATGTCATGTGCACAGAATTTTTGCAGAGTGAGTTAATTTGGAGTGCTTCCTAGGAGATGGTTCTGCTATCTAGAGAGCCTTTTGCTTTTGTGTCCTGTCCACTTTTCTTCAAGAAAGAAGTCTGTATGTTTCAAGTGTAAATTTCTGATACCCAGCAGTATTTTAACCCCACCATGCACGTTTCGGTTTCACATCCCTCTTGACTGTATTTCCATGCATTTCTTAACTCCATTTTACAGAACTATTCCGATTTCAGAACTGAGATTTGGGTCCCTCTTTTAGATGTGTTTTGCCTGTGAATTTAGCCAGGGAGAGCTACTTCAGATGTAGAACAGGAAGATATGGTGGAAATTATGATGGAATGGTTTGTCCAGTTTCCAGATGTGTGCTCTTAGTTGTGTTTCAGATTGAACCTTGCTCTCTCACACAAACATGGGTACATGGCTGAAGTGACAGTGGTTTAATTTCTGATTACAGAGTCCTCATGTGATCTAAAACAAAAGGCTCTCAAAGAAATCCTTTCTGTGGAAGGTGACTAAAACAGGAATAATAGTTACTCATTTTGCCTGCCAGGTAGATTGGCTGGAATCTAATGAGACCACTAGATCTCAGAATCCTGCAGTAATTACATTCTAGTTCTTTGGGGCATTAGTCTCTCACATGCAGCTCCTATTGCCATAGATACCTGTAAAAAAGTGGTGACACATGCTATGTAAAATCACACTGCTTGCATTTTCACTGTTGGCTGCATTTCATTCCACAGTGAGTGTGTACAGAATGTGTAAAGCACTGGAAAACCAACTGTCATTGCTCCCATAGCACCTCAAGGAACAGAAGACGTTCTGTGAGGGTAGAACAGCACCTTTAAATTTTAAGCTTCAAGTACTCATTGGCATTTCTTGAGATAACTCTCTGTTCCTTTCACCCACTTGGTTCTTCACACAATATTTGTGTAGGTAACATGAGCTGAACATCAGAGTCCCCAACCGCTTTCTCTGTCTCAGTTTCAGCGTTTTCTCTTCCAAAACATGCTGTATCTTGTCAACAACACAGTAAAGAATCATACTAATACTATTGTTACGAGCACTTTGATCCCTAAGTGTTGGCGAATTGCAGTCACACTACAGTACAGAGACCTTTCTCTTGAGACCACAGTAGGCTGAAACCCAGGAAGGTTCAGGTTTGTGCAATGTAACCTAACAAGAAGAAGATCGGATTAATAAGTCATATTTAGTCAGAGTGCTAGAAATTCTAGAAAGCGCCAAGCTTCACTTAACACTCATTCTGTTTTCATTCTCATTGTCAGAGGGAAAGTTAAACTGGATCACTTCTTTTAATGATTAACAGTTTACTAGATTCTAAATTTCCACCAGTTCATGCTGATACACCTTCAGGTGAATCTTGTCACTTGAATGTGAAACGACAGCTAGCTGTGAATCATGCACTAATTATTTTCTGGAGAAAGCTTAGCTCATTTGGATTTTCCTTGCCTCTTGACTCAGCTGTTGAAGTGCTGTCCGGCTGTATTTGTCATTGGTATTGTTTCAGTGATGAATAACTTTGTCAGATTCATAGGAGATTGATGACTTTCTGCTCTTTCTTAAAAGTTGTTTCCTGAGGTTCTGGGACTGGTGCTAACTGACAGAACCTCCACGAGCAGTAGTTGTTGCTGTGTTAGAGATAAAGTTTTAATTGTTCCATTTGTGTTAGATCTTCCACTTCTGGCTGAACACTCTGATTGATTCAGATGAGTTCTTTACCAAGACAGTGAGGTACCTGTACGTGATAAATGAGTTTGTTGGTAACGTAAGTGCTTCAGTGCTTCAAGCATGAAGCAACTTGTTTCCTCTTGAAAAAGCTGTTAGTGTACACAACAGGATCTGTCTATGACCTCCCACGTGGACCAGGGGAATGTAGTGCAAAATCCAGAATACCTTTTGGAGTATCCAGTGTCTTAAATCTCACATTTTCACGCAGCAGTTAACATTGTGCCCTAAGCCACAGGCTCTGCACTGTGTGGATTCCCCTGTTTGACTTCCATGTTACTTGTTGCAATTTTTTATTATAAAGGGAATGGGATAAAGAATTAAAACAATCTCTCTCAAATAAAAGCTTCACTGAAATATCCACTTTGTTGCAGTTGCTGAAGAGTTAGGTTCAAGTTCAGTAAACATTTCCAAACACCATGTATTAAGCCTGTAATGTGCCACGGGGAAATGACTGTTGTCTGACGTGTTTTTGTTAGACCTTGTCAACATTTTAGCAGGGGTAGGAGGTGGCACGCATCTAAAAATGTCAAACAGATGAGCTCTTAGCGAAGTGGGTACTTCTGCTGATTCATTTAATAATCTGTCTCTGTGACTTTGTCTATACTGAACTAAAGGAGTTATAACAGGGTACAATTGCACAGTGAATTAGTATTTGAATGACAGGTAAAAACCCCAATATGTGTTGCTGGCTTGTTAGTGTTAGTTTCACAGAATCATAGAAACATTAGGAATTGGAAGGGACCTCGAAAGATCATCTAGTCCAATCCCCCTGCTACAGCAGGATCACCTAGACCAAATTGCACAGGAAC